>SZWC01003730.1:25169-55996 GCA_023375785.1 Penium margaritaceum | reverse complement strand
CCCCCCCCCCCGTCCGAGGCGCAAGGTCCCGACGTGCCCAAGGTACACTTAGAGAATAGTGTTGGTACCCCCAACATGGAAGTTGGCCTCTGGGTCCCAAGAGTTGTGCTCCGCCGGGTACCCCTTCCACTTCACCAGAAATTCACGCCGACGTCCCCTCTGGTGGTCTGCCAGAATCTTCTCCACATCAAAGTACTCACTTCCTTCAACCTGGACTGTAGGAGGTGGATATGTCCTGCAACCCTAGAAGAAGGTGTTGGGGTCACGATAGGAACCAAGTAGGGAGATGTGGAACACCAGATGGATGGTGTAGTGAGTTGGCAGTTCCACCTTATACAAAACAACCGACCACTTCTCCAGAATGCGGAACGGACCCACCCATCGCGGCTTCGAGTTGTGACTCCCAACTCCCATTAGCTGCAGGTTAGCAGAGTTCAGCATCACGTGATCACCCACGTGAAATTCTTCTGCCGAGCGATGCTTGTCAGCCTGCTGCTTTTACTACGTCTGTGCCTTGAACAGCTGTTACCACACCACGTCCGAAGTGATGTAAAACCCATCAGCAATCTGCTGCATAGTCAGAAGAGATGTTGTTGTAGCAAGGGCAGCTGGGCTTAGCGGCTGGTGGCCATAGACCACCTCAAACGACAACTTTCTTGTTGATGCTGATGCCACTGAGTTGTAGGCAAACTCTGCCAGTCCGAGCTTCTCCTCCTAACCCTCTGCATCCGGTGGGACCAGGCTCCGCAACAGTTGCTCCAATGTCTGGTTTGTGCGTTCCGTCTGTCCATCGCTTTGTAGGTGGTATCTTGTGGTTAGCTGCACTCGCGTGCCTAGCTTCTCCATAAGATCTCTCCAAAACCATGAAGTGAAGCGTGGATCACGATCTAAGACTACCGACTGCGGCACTCCATGCAGTTTGATGACATGATTGAGGAGGAGTTGAGCTGTCCTAGCAGCTGTGATGCTCTCAGGACATGGGATGAAATGTGCCATCTTGGAAAACTGGTCCACCACTAACAACACCGTGTTGTTTCCCTACTGCGTCACAGGAAAACTGCCAATGAAGTCAAGTGAGATGTCTGTTTATGGCCTCTCTCGTACAGGCAATGGTTGCAGCTCCCTTGGTGGCTTGGTCCTTTGCGCCATGACGTGTCGGCACACATCGCAACTGCCCACAAACCTCTTGCAGTCACTCGCCATTGCAGACCACCAGTATTGGCATGCCAAGGCTTTGAGCGTCTTGTCGAAGCCGGAGTGACCCGAGTAGTGGGTGTCATGTGCCTCCTCCAGCAAGAACCGCTTCAATGGCACATAGTCTGCCACGAAAATCCTCTACTCTTGCCCCCTTTACCAGTACACTCCATCCCACGTGGTGTCCTTTAGCGCACCATCCATGAACTCACCATCCACGCAAAAGCCATGCTTGAATAGGCTATGCATGAGTGGAGATCCCATCAGCAGCAAGATGGCATTGAGGCCGTTGTACGGCCTCCTTGACAGAGGATCTGCCGGGTTCATTTTCCCAGGCTTCTACTGGATCTCAAAGTGAATTTTTTTAATTCCAAGAACTCCATCCAACAAGTTTGTTGGCGTATGAGGTTGGGCTACGTCTTCAGGTACTTTGGGGCATAATGGTCTGTGAAGACCAGCGCCGCGACTCAAGGTAACACCTCCAATGCTTGAAGGCATGGATCATCGCTAGAATTTCCTTCTTTTAGATTGAGTAGTTCAGCTTCGCACCTTGCACCTTGTGTGATGCGTACGCAATCAGCTGAGGCCCCTTTCCATGATCCTGCATCAACATCATCCCAATGGCATAGTCGCTTGCGTCCTTTGCCATGACGTAGTCCTTGGATGAGTCTGGATGCACCAGGACCAGAGCGTCACACATGGCAACCTTGAGCTCCTCAAAGCTCTTTTGCTCCTCATCGTCCTATTTCCACTGGTGATCCTTCCTCAGCAACTGAGTCAGCGGTGCACCCTTCTCTGCTTAACCCCGGATGAATTTCTGGTAGTAGTTGACAAACCCTAGGAAGACTTGGATATTGCGCACGCACTTTGGTGTCGACTATTGCTTCACTGCTTACACCTTCTTTGGGTCCATGCGGACCCTGGCTGCTCACAATGTGCCCAAGGAACTCCACCTCCCTCTTATCAAACTCACACTTGGAGAGCTTCACAAACAGCTTCTCTTTCCAAAGAATGTCCAACACCTATCGGAGATGTTGTTGATGCTCTTCCACAGTTTGGGAGTAGATGAGGATGTCATCGAGAAACACCACCATGAACTGGTCCAAGTGAGGGTGGAAGATCTTTCATGAGGCTCATGAACATTAAAGGAGCATTGGTCAACCCATATGGCATCATGAGGTACTCAAAATGGCCGTACCAAGAACAAAACACTGTCTTCTCCACATCCGCCTCTACAATCTGGATCTGATGGTACCCTAAGCGCAAGTCAATTTTGCTGAAGCATTGTGCTCCCCTTGGTAGCCGATGCTAGTTCTTGATTGTTACGTTGTTCAGTGCGCAATAGTCCATGCACATTCGCATCTCTGCTGTATTTCTCCTCACAAAGAGGACTAGTGCAACATACGGTGACATCGACGGTCTGATGAACCCTTGCTCCTTCAACTCCTCCAATTGATTCTTCAGCTCATCCAGCTCATTATTGCTCATGCGATAAGTAGCCCACACTATTAGAGTTGCTCCCGGAACAAGATCAATTTTATGGTTGATTTCCCGCTTTGGTGGTAGACCCTTTGGCACCTCTGTAGGAAACACGTCACTACAGCTGTCAAACACTCCCTTGACACCTTCCGACAGCTCTACCATCCGTGCTTTTTGGTTCTCTCCTTCTTGTTAACTTTCTTCTGCTGCCAACACTTCCACCTCTTTAGCTGCCTCTTTCTACCACACCCACACGAGGTACACTTGATCCCCCTTGTGTTTACAGCGCTTTAGCTGCATGTAACTCAACTGCGGCACCTTTCCTGCCTTGGAGTCCTTCTCCTCTGCCCACAACGGCAAACCAATTTGCTCTCCGCATTTCTTCACCTTCACCCGGCTACGCATCCAATCCACACTAGGATTCCACCGGTGCAGCCAGTCACGTCCCAAAATTGCCTCATAGGCGTCCATTGGACACGTGCAGAAGTTTCCCTCCCACGACAGCTTGCCCGGACAGATCCTCAGAGGCTTCAAAGGCAGTCCGCACTCCAGCTCCCCTTGCACCAACTTGGCCGTAGTTGGCTTCCCGGGTAGCCGTGTAAGCCCCAACCTCTTTGCCAGCTTGCTGCTAAAGAATGGGTGTGACGCACTGCAATCCAGCAATGCTTTAATCTGCTAGCGAGTCTGGCACCCCTCCCCGTCCGCAGAACCAACCGATGAGAATTTGGCGTTCAGGAGGATTCCTGGAATGCTCCTGCTCCCTTCGCTCCGCAGCAATACAGTCGGCAGCTTCGTAATTGTCGAAGGAATTCTGTGGCTGGTGTTTGCTGATGCGGACGAAGCTTTCCCAGCAGTTGGCCGTCCGCCACTCACTGCTGGTTGCCGCTTCCCTGCACCTTCTTCTTGCAGTCATTCTTGTGGTGCCCAGGCTTCCCGCAGATCCAACAGTTCCCACCACGCGGCTTGCTCTGCTCCTGGCCTTCTTGCACTGCGTCGATCTCCATGGGATCAGGTTTTTGGTGTTGTACCCAACACTAAATATTCTCCTGCTTCTTTCAAAAACCCCCTCGATGGTGGCGTAGCGCGTCAATGCACTCAGCAATAGCCACCATTGCATGGAACTCCGTGATGTCACTTAATGCCAGTGTGCGCTGAATCTCTGCCTTCAAACCATTGTGGTATTTGTCCACCATCTCGAGCTCACTCATGTCATAAATCTCCAAGCACAACGCTAAGAAATGGCGTGTGTCCTCCTGCACCGAGCCGATTTGCTTCAGCTGCTTTAGCTTGTTGCGTGCGACCATGGAGGCATTTACGAGATCAAGCCGATCTGTGATGGATTGCTCAAACTGCTCCCATGTCCTTGGCATGCGCGCTTCAGCTTGTCCCGTGCCTGGCTGCCACAACAGGGCATGTTGCACAGCTGTGTTCCCACCTCCATCTCGAGTGGCCACCATATTCAGCTGCCTCAACCACTCCAATGCTACTCCGCGTCGCAGTGGCACCACGAATGACTCACGTACATCATTGTCTTCTGGAGGGTGGCCTAGAGCCCCAGAGTAGCTATTCATCGTGAACAGCCAGATCCGTACACTCGCACCCTTGCCTGAAGGATTGAATGGTTCCAGAGCCTTTGGCTTTGGTTATGGTGGATTCCTTCACCGGGCCGTCCACACCTGTGGAGTGTCAGTCCCGTCCTCCAGGTCGCCCATCTGCCGATTGGGCCGCTCATTCTCCAGCTTGAGGGCTCCCAACTGCTCTACGATCTGGTGCATGGCTAGCTCCATGGCTCTAACTTTTCTTTTGCCGTTGGAAGTTCTTTGAAGAAATTTGGCAGCATTTTGGCAGCAATTGAAAAACGTTCGACAGCAATTCGGTAGTTTGGGATGAAATCTGACATCTTCGAGGTGCGTGGGAGTCACCCGTCGTCTCCCGCGCGCACACAGTAGGCTTCAAGTTTGGTGAGCTCCAGCAGCGCTTCCGCCCAACACATGGTTCTGGCTCTGATACCAGATGTGAGAGTGAGAGCTCTTTGGGAACTAAGCTTTAATGTGTGGAGAGCACAGTCACAGCGAAAAGATAGACTTGGAGAAGTCTGGAAGCCAGAGCTGGAAAACACAGGTTAATGACAATGAACAAACTACAAGGTATGTATACTGTTTTGGCGACTAGTCCTAGCCCTGGTCTACTCCTTTCCTAGCTTGCTACAACAAGCTACTTGCACCTTGTACGCGGTGCCTTACTTGCACGTAGTGCTTAGTGCAAGAAGTGTCTAGCCGTCAATCGTGCAGATCGACGGTCTGTCTTGTCTCTCGGTGAGCCGCCACGTCAGCTCGACGCCCCTTGGCGGTGGTTGTGGTCGCCGTGTTGCGCACGCCACTGGGAGTGCTGCGACTGTCGTGCGGTCATAACCACTGTATTTGCGGCCACTGTTGACCGCGTCCGTTGCCAGGAGCTCCCGCCAAAGAGAACCCCTCGGCGAATAGCATGTCCCACACGCTATTTGCCAAGGGGGCGACAGCCACCCTTGCGTGGCGTGTTTGGAACGCCGCAATGGGGTTTACGCGAGACAGTCCCCTGGCACCGGCGTGAACTCCACGCCAGCACTTGCTCACGTGCTCACTCCCTCTCCTCCTCCTTGTCTCCGCAGTCGAGTGGAGGTGAGATGGACCGCGAGCAGGATTTCCAAAAAATGGAAAAAGGCCCCGAGTATGCCAGAAAAAAGGGGCACTTTGTTATAGCACCGGAGTCAAGGGTTTGCTCGGTAAAGAGGGAGGAGGACACGGAGTAGATGGAAACGCCTTCATTGATATCATAGAGAATGGGAAGAGAAGTGCTAGCTACCGGTGCCACATAGCTAGTGGAGGAAGGGGGCTTCCATGAGGCTTGGAGCGGATGTCTGACCAATGGGGACGGTCATTGTACTTGTGGTTGGGGGAGGCTGCAAGCCACTGGTCGATTTGTGCATGGTCACACATGGATTGAGGGTGGTTGAGGCCGCCGCACAACGTGCCCTTGAGTGGGCCATGGAGGGGGGTGTATTGGCATGCTAGGAACTTGTTGGGGCGGATGGGGTCACGTAAATGGGGGTGCTACTGGACTGAGGAGGCGGGGCATGGAGGTTCATTGCTGCGGCTTGGTGGAGATGTTTGAAATCATGGTCTTGCTCCACGGCCTTGAGCTTGGGGGCGATGTTTGCCACTGCCATTTCATTGACAGGGAGTTGGAGGAGAATTTGACAAATGACGTCAAATTGAGGTGGGATGCCGGTGATGATGCCGGTGCACACCACTGCTTCTAGCATCGCCACCTTCATCCCTTTGAGGTTGGAGGTGATGGTGGTCCAGGCGGAGATCTATCCACCCATGTCGGAGTGGGCGGAGTAAGGTACGTTGAAGAGCGGCATTTCTTGTATGCCTCACGAGGTGAAGGTGGTGGTGCTGAAGCGAGTCGCGAAGGCTTCCTACACCGTCTTGGCATCATCACCAAGCGCACGGATGTCATCGCGCACGTTGGTGGAGGTAGTGGCAAGGATGGCAAGAAGGGCATGTTGTTGGCGAGCTCCCACGCATCGACCTTGGCGGCATTGGTGCCGACAGCAAGAGGGGTACCAGTTCCAGTGCCGCGGATGATTGAGCAAAGAAAAATGTCTTTTTGCTCGGTGGAGCCAAAGTAGATGCCAGGGTTGAACGCCAACAACTTTTAGTTGTGAGTTCCGTCATGCTTGGCAGTGAGCTTCGGGACGGCGAGGAGGGAGCCACCCATGGCAGCAACGGAGGCCATGGAAAGAGAGGGTTAGTGTGCAGCGGGGAAAAAAGATACCAACAATCAGAGTCGAGAAATCGTTTTTGGCAACGGACAGGTGGGGGGGGGGGAGCCTAGAGAGGCAAGGGGCCAGAAAAGATTTCAGTGAGAGACCCGAAGGCAAAACACTCGCGACGGACGTCAAGGGCAGAAATATCTCCCCATGGCCGGAAGAGCCAAGGGAGAGTCCATGAATGGATTTTTGTGCAATGAAGAGGAAGAGGGGGAGGCTGACTACAATTAGCTCCAAGAAAATCTGGATTTTGAGTGTGAACGACAAAACGCTCGCGACAGATGTGTAGTGGCAAAGGTGATGGAGGCGTTGGTGGATTGGAAACGGCGGAGGGAGGCCAAGGTGGTGGTAGCGATGGCGAAGGATGGCCACAGGAGGGTTACTTGAGCTCTGGTACCATGTCAAGAACTGAGAGCACAAGGAATGTGTTTGATTAAAATGAGTGAATGAACTAGAGCTGCCTCAAGCTAAGTAGCTAAACAGGAAAGGAAGGTGAGGTGGTAGTGTGAGGTGAGGTGGTGAAATGGTGGGGAGGTGAGTTGTTGGGAAGGTGTGGTGTTAGGGTGAGGTGAGGTGGTGAGATGGTGGGAAAGTGAGCTGTTGGGAAGGTGGGGTGGTGGAGTGAGGTGAGGTGGTGAAATGGTGGGGAGGTGAGTTGTTGGGAAGGTGTGGTGTTAGGGTGAGGTGAGGTGGTGAGATGGTGGGAAAGTGAGCTGTTGGGAAGGTGGGGTGGTGGAGTGAGGTGAGGTGGTGAGATGGTGGCAAGGTGAGCTGTTGGGAAGGTGTGGTGGTGGAGTGAGGTGAGCTAGTGAGATTGTGGGAATATGAGGTGGTGGGAAGGTGAGGTAGCTCAGATTGTGGAGGAGGATAGTGTTGGGAGTAAAGTAGTGGGGTAGCCTGTTGAGAAAAAGGGGGAAACGTCTGGTGTAGCCCATGGAGGGGCGAATAGGCGGAGCAGCCTAGGGAGGGGCCAATTGGCAGAAAATGAATCCACACTCCCCACAACAAAATGGCGTCGCACAGAGAGCGAATCGCACAATCCTTAACATGGTGCGTTCCATGTTGAGCGACGCCGGCCTTCAACAATGGTATTGGACGGAGGTTGCACGGACTACATAATGAACCTTACACCGACCAAGCATTTGAAGGACAAGGAGAGCGAGGCGTGGAAGATGCCACAAAAGGTGTGGAGCGGGAGGAAGCCGACAGTGGGTCACCTCCGCACGTTTCGTTGCATTGCACATGCGGTGGTGCAGGCAAGTGAAGTGCGGAGCAAGCTGGACCCACAAACCCGCCGGTGTATTTTCCTTGGGTATGAGAGCGAAAGCAAGGCGTACCGACTCTTTGACCCAAGAAGGCAGCAAATTGTGCGGAGTCGTGACGTCACGTTCGACGAGAAAAGCCGCTGGACGGACATGGAGGCAAGTCTCTCCAAGAGGGGGGAGAAGCTGTCACTCCTTGAGGGGGAGACGCCGGAGGACGTGAATGAGAGTGACGTCATTGTAGGAGCACCAGCCGAAGAGGATTGCCCAAGGGATGGGCGAGTGGAAGAATTTTTCCAGCCAGTTCGAATGTGAAATCCGAAGCACCGGAGATGGACGTGGAGGCGGGGAGTCGACCGATGTCTCTAAGGTCTCTGAGAGAGGGGGAGCAGACGCTTGGAGAGGATGGCGCCAAAAGGAGACAGCACTAACAACAACCGCCTCAACAGCCATGAGTAAGCAGTAATGTGCGAAGAAGGACAAAGAGGTACGATGCCGACAAGGGCATTTGGACTGGGTTCCCACAAGTCTTCTTCACGCAAGAGGAGCGTGAAGGAGGCACTGCACAAGAAGGATGGGGCTGAGTGGGAGGGAGCAATATAGTATGAGCTCGCCTCCTATGAGGAGAAAGGCTCTTCAACTGCAGGTTAAACATGGACGACTGCCATGGGTGATACGCAAGGGTGAGATTGTTGGAGTAATGCCCCTCACCATGCCAGGAGTGCCTCCAAAAAGGAACACCAAAAAGACAAGCCTTAGTGGCTTAGTGGTTAATGGTGTCCACCTCTAGATGTAGGTGCCCGGGTTCAAATCCCACGAGATTAATTTCTGCCCTGCCTCAAGGGAGATGAAAACTAGATGCCAGGAAGCCAGCTCAAACTCTAGAATTCCTCCTTAAGGTCCTAGAAGGCCAGGTGAGGGTCCAGGAAGGTGGCACACCTTCTGGAAGGGGTGACTTGTTCTACAAGGCATCTAGGGCTGTCTTGGTGTTCTGGATACCTTCCCTCCTACTAGAAGCAAGCTGAGGAATCTAGGAAGAGGCAGAAGCTTCTAGAGGACGGAAGGGATGCCTTCCTAGGTGGGAAAAGGACAGCCTACCAAGGGCCACTCTAGAAGCCATAGAATCTGCTAGGAAGCTCCAAATCTGGCATGTTTTGGTGTTCTAGAAAGCTTAGATCAGTGGCTATAAAATGCCACTCCTTGCTCTTCATCCACCCAAGGCACCCCGCATATTCACCGCCGTTGTCACTTCGGAACGCCTTCACCTTCAACTCAGTTTGCCGCTCCACATCTGCCACAAACTCCTGCATGTACACAAGGACCTTGCTCTTCTGCTTCATTGGATAGAGGTAGAGTTTACGGCTGTGCTCATTGATAAAGGTGAGGAAGTAGCGAGCTGCACCAATGGACCTCTCAAGTGGTCCACACACATCAGTATGTACCACTGCCAACTTTGTTGATGCACGCGTCCCCTTTGCCAAAAACGGATGTCGCGTTGATTTGCCAATGACGCATGGCTCACACACAGTCTTTTTGGTTCCAACAAGGCCACTGATTTGGAGATCCCGCACCACCTCTCTCTTTTGCATCTCTTTCACTGTTGATGGAGGAACATGGCAAAGTCAGAGGTGTCACAGGTCCAGATCTCCTTCATCCATCGTTGCAAGATTGGCGGGGTTGGACCCCGCCCGGCTGTCAAGGATCTTTGCGCGCAGCAGGTACAATTTGTCCTCTCTGTTGGCGCGCGCAATAACCTCGCCTTTGCCCTCCTTGCCGATGATGACCTCCTTCTTTGTGACGAGGACCTCAAGTCCCTTGTCGGTAAGGCGGTTGATGGAGAGCAGGTTTTCCCCAAAGTTGGGCATGTGGAGCACGTCGTGGATTGTCCTCGTGACAGGTTTGCCATCTACAAACTCAATGCGGACGTTACCCTCACTGGAGGCCACCTCTGTTTTGCCGTTGGCCACCATCATGCGTCTCTCCGAGGCACTGTAGGTGACAAATGCTGCCCTGTTGCATTGTGTGTGGCAGCTTGATCCGGAGTCAATGACGGCAACTCCTAGATCCTTCAAGTTTGTGAAGTTGTACGCCATAAGGGCTTGCTCGTCTTTCTTCCTGCCCCC
Source organism: Penium margaritaceum (assembly GCA_023375785.1). NCBI lineage: Eukaryota > Viridiplantae > Streptophyta > Zygnematophyceae > Desmidiales > Peniaceae > Penium > Penium margaritaceum. Next base: position 46,121 of record SZWC01003730.1, on the reverse strand, counting down.
CTACGACCGGTCTGGCTTCTTCTTGGGGCAGTCGCACGCATAATGGCCCTCCTTGCCGCAGTTGAAGTACTCTCCCTTCTTGTCACCCTTCATGATGCCCTGTTTGGCACCCTTTCACTTTTCGCCTCGGCCTCCACTGTGAGGATGAACCGTGTAAGCCGAACTTGATGCTGCTGCACTCTCTCGACCGCCACGTTGTATCCACTGGTTGCGCACGTACTCAGCAACCTTCAGGTACTTCAGCTCGTCGGAAGGCCAGCCACCAACAACTGTGATCATTGGACTCCAACTATCCGGCAAGGCCAGAAGGAGGATCATAGCTTGCAACTGAGAGTCAACCTCCCAACCAGTGGCCACGCACTCCGCTGCAAGTGACTCAATCTGCTGCATGATCTCCATGATGTTGTCAACTTTGTTGGTTCGGAGGGCGACGAGCCGTTTGAAGATGAAGAGATGATTGGAAAAGTTGCTTCACTGACAGATGGAACAGATTTTTGACCATGCTTTTGCGGCCAGGGTGCATCCTTGGATGTGCCCAAGATGTGGCAAACAAAACTCGGACACAAGAAGTGCCAACGTCTTTTTGTTGCGATTCTTGTATGCCTCCTTCACTTCAGCCGTTGCAGTCTCCGGCGGAGCAGTCTCATCACCCTTTACAAGCTCAAGCACTCCCTTGTCGTTGAGGAAGACCTCAAACTGCCACCTCCACAAGGCACAGCTTGTCCCATCAAACTTAAGGACAGTACGGATGCTGTCTTGCTCGCAGGTCACCATGTCTTGCTATTGGAAGCGTGAACTCAAGCTGGCTTGGAACCCCTTAGAGGCCTGGGCCCATAACCCTTGGTTGGCCTGAGGGTGAGTGTGCATCCTAGAGGGTCCCTAGCAGTGGCTGGTTCACACCACCAACGTTTTCTTGGAGAGACTGAAACTGTGGAGGCAACTAGTTCCAAGGATGGCAGAAAACTGGTCAGAGAGTGTGGCAATAGTTTTGGCATCAATTGAATGGGAATAACCTCTTGATCAAGGCTCATAAGAAGTGGCATTTAATAGCCACTGATCTAAGATTTTCAGAATACCAAAGCATGCCAGATTTGGAGCTTCCTAGCAGATTCTATGGCTTCTAGAGTGGCCCTTGGTAGGCTATCCTTTTCCAACCTAGGAAGGCATCCCTTCCTTCCTCTAGAAGCTTCTGCCCCTTCCTAGATTCCTCAGCTTGCTTCTAGTAGGACGGAAGGTATCCAGAAGACCAGGACACCCCTAGATGCCTTGTAGAACAAGTCACCCCTTCCAGAAGGTGTGCCACCTTCCTGGACCCTCACCTGGCCTTCTAGAACCTTAAGGAGGAATACTAGAGTTTGAATTGGCTTCCTGGCATGTAGTTTTTACCTTCCTTGAGGCAGGGTAGAAATTGATCTTGTGGGACTTGAACCCGGGCCCCTACATCTAGAGGTGGACACCATTAACCACTAAGCCACTAAGGCTTGTCCTTTTGGTGTTCCTTTTTGGAGTCACTTGTGCCATGGTGAGGAGCATTACTCCAACAGTAATATGCAGCAAGAACTGTTGGATTCACTCCTAGAACCAGCTCAGTTTTGCTGTTTATGTCCTGCTTTAGTGGTGAACCTTTTGGCGTCTGTGAGATCGAATCCATCTCTGATCGCTTGCTCAGACGGCTCCATGTCGTCCACAGGCGTACTTGAGCCTGTCCTATACCTGGCTGCTACAATGCAACATATTGTACAACTACATTTCTACCTCCACCTTGAGTAGCCAACACATTCAGCTACCTCCACCACTCTAATGATACTCCACGTAGGAGTGTCACTACAAATGAAAAACGCACGGCATCGTCCTCTGGAGGGTGCCCAAGAGCCCCAAAGCAGTTGTTCATAGAAAACAGCCAGGTCCATGAGCTCGAACCCTTAACTGAGAGATTGAATAGTTGTGAAGCCTTTGGCTTTTGTCTTGACAGACTCCTCGACCAGGCAATTCGAGCCTCTCCAATGTCTATCACGTCCAGTAGGTCAGCCATCTGCCAATTGAGCCATCCATTCTCTAGCGTCAGGGCCCCTATCTGGTCTACAATCAGCAAAAGAGACTGCTCCATGGCTCTTGATGAACTTTGGCCATTGGGGATAAAAAAAAATGGCAGCTTTTAGCAACAATAAAAAGATTCCTGGCAGTAATTGGGTAGTCCAGGATGGAATTCTGACAACTTTAAAGTGTGTGGGAGTAACCCGTCGTCATCCACGCGTGCATGGCCATGTGGATGCTCTGGAAACATAGGTAAACACTCCAAAGGTTGGCTCGTGTGTCGGCTTTTAATTCTGGTCCAGCAATCTCCCCCTCAACCAGCGTCAACTTTTTCCTACATAGTCCATGCCTTCCGCTCCTTGGACATTGTAGGGATTTGGCAGTGCTTCCACCCAGCGCATGGCTTTGAATCTGATACCAGATGTGAGAGTGTGTGCTCTCTGAGTATTGGGCCTTTATGTGTGGAGAGCACAGTCCTAGCAGAAACATAGACTTGGATATGTGTGGAAGCCAAGAGCTGGAAAAACGCATGTTGTTTATGATGAGCTATGTACAGGGTGTTTGGTATTGAGCTAGCCACCTCTGACAAAGAAGCCAGAAAACCGAAAGCTCACAGAGGTTTCTACACCTTTTTCCTTTGCAGGCATGTGTCATGCACCCCAAACTTAATCAGGCATACACTTTACCTTCAAGGGTACTAATGCCTTAGCATTACATCTCAAGAAGAGCTCAAGTTTTCAATATGCAAGAGAGCATCAAGCAAGGGTTGATTGATCAGCATGTAAGACAAGTCCTTTTCCACCTGTATTTCGTGTCCTAAAACTTAAAAGCACATTCTTGGGAAGTGGCCTGACCCTACCACATCACCAATAGGCCTGCTCTGAGGGCTTAACACCTAAGCATCTTAATGTTGAGGTGGAGAAACCAACCATGTAGCTTCCCAGAAGCTACGGAACTTCTTTCTTGGAAGCTTCCATGAAAACCAAGATGTGCATGGGGCCAAGATTGAAACGATGACCTCTAACCAGGCCAAATCAATAAAATGACCAAGTCAACAGATCATCCACATGGAATACTCATAGGTCATATCTTATATAAGACAGAGCAAAGCTAAGTCACACTAAAATGGATCGAGGGGTTATACCTCCACAAGGGGCGGAGCATTTCTGATCTGTCCTACAACACTGAACAAGGGACAAACACATTCAAAAAATCTCTCCCTTCAACCTTATGTTAGTTTCCATCATCGTTCTTCATCACTTGAATTGATCATGCCAATACCTTGCCTGCCCGCCCGGTGGAGATCCTTGTCCAGTGGCTTTACAAGCATGTCAGCCCGGTTCATCTTTGTACCGACATACTTGAGCTCCACAGTCTGCTTGTAGAAGAACTCCGGAGCATAGTGGTAGCCAATCTTGATGTGCTTTGTGCACCAGGACAGGACTTGGTTCTTGGACATGTCAATTGCACTCCTGTTGTCAATCTTGATGACTGTCGTTGTTGCCTATGGTGCCTTCATCTCAGATAGCAAGCTACGTAGCCACTGCACCTCTTTACACACCTCAGCCAAGGTGATGTAATCAGCTTCAGCTGTTGAAAGAAACACACATTTCTTCTTGCGACTTGCCCAACTGACAACACCTGCATTCCGCATGCACACAAAGTTGGAAAATAGATTTTCTGTTGTTCATACTGCCTCCCAAATCAGCATTAGTGTATCACATGGGACAGATTGACACAGATTCAGCGATGCCTCCAAAGTGAAGCCCCATATGTCGCGTCCCCTTAAGGCAGCGCATGATGCGCTTCAAATCTTGCCAGTTCAATGGACCAGGATTGGCGACAAACCAGCTCACTTGCCCAACGGGCAAGTGAGCTGGTTTGTTCCTGGATGAGCTACATCTGGTAAGGTGGCAACCATGGCATGTATCACACTGTCCACAGCAGAATGACATGGGATGCCTGACATGTCAGTTTTCTCCCTTTGTTGGATGGGGACATGGAGATGGAGAGCTTGCACTCTCAGCTCATGGGTGTGCTGGCAGGCTTGCAATCTGCAATGTCGTATCATTTGAGGATGGAGTCAACGTCTTTTGTCCGATTCAGGCTGATGGCATCTGTTGTAATGTCGCTCTTGATGGCAATTCCAAGGTAGAAGTGAAGAGGAGCCATGTCTTTCATCTCAAATGTGCTACTCAGCTGTCCCTTGAGATCGTCTGGTAGCTGTGTTGAAGAAGAGCAAAGAATCAGGTCATTGACGTACACGGTGACCAACATAGTCCCTTTGTCGCTCTCATGCACGTACATGCTAGGGTTATTGTCACAATACATGAAGGAATCCTTAGCCATGAGTGTATCCGTCACGTGGTACCAAAGTCTTGGCACTTGTTTTAGTCCATAGAGCACCTTCACCAATCTCCACACTTCACCCTCGGGAGCATCAACCGCCTCTGGAACCTCCATCAGCACCTCTTTGTCAATTTTTTTGTTAAGAAAGGCTATCTTGACATCCATCTGGTGGACATCCATGTTCACGGCAGCAACAATGTTTATCATTGACTGGATGGAGGCGCACGTCACAACAAGAGTAATTGTCTCATTGTACTCTATGCCAGGTGGTTGAGAGAACCCCTTGGGTACCACTTGTGCCTTGTAGTTGTCTATCTTGCCATCTTGTCTCCTTCTTTCTTTGAGCACCCACTTGGTCTCCACAACATGAGCACTGGCAGGTCTATACACCAGCACCCATGTCCCATTCTCCTCGATGGAGTTGATTTCACTGCAAATTTCTTCATCCCACTCTGCTTTGTCAGGCCACGTGAGTGCCTCGGCGACAAACGATGGCTCCTCTTGAACCAGGAACGAATGATTAAAGCCTGTCCACTCACCCCTACCCGCGTTGTAATGCTGCCAAGGAACTTTGAGACCTGAACTACTCCTTGGACCTGCTGGTCGTTGCTATTGATATAGAGGCTGGAGGTCTGTTTGGTCGTTGATGATGGAAGAGGCATCATCCTCATTGTCTAGAGGATCAGATACGTCCAAATTGGAGTCTGATTCCTCTGAGTCATCTTCATCAGCTCCTCTTCCTGTTGTAGTACCCAGCCCATGCCATTGTGTTGGTGCTTTGTCTCCCTCCTCAAGAAGAGTGAGCCACTCTCCCTGTTTTGGAGTATTCTCAAGTTTTAGAAGCTCTCACTCATGCACAGACCTTTCATGGAAATTCACGTCTTTGCTGTGGATGACCTTCTTAGCTCCTTGGTCCCAGAGTCTATCACCTATGTGGGTGGTGTCAAAGCCAATAAAAATACAGTTTCATACTCTTTCATCAAGCTTTCCATGACCCTCACCCATCTGTACCTTGGCAAAGCCGGTGCAACCAAACACCTTGAGATGGGAGGCATCCGACTTCCTGCCTCACCATGCTTTTTGAGGCGTCTTCAGCTTCTTTGTCTACTTCTTCTTACCTCTCCTTTGCAGAAGTGCTTCCAGAGTGAGGTTCATAAGATAGGTACGTGCTACTTCAGCCCGAAACCTAGGAGACAGCTTGGCTTCAAAGAACAAGCACCTTGTCATGCCCAAGAGGGTCTAGTTCAATCTCTCTGCCACGGCGTCGCTTTGAGGTGAGTAGGAGGTAGTTTTTGTTAGCTACTGAGCAAACACCTCTGGTAGAGAAGCCGCGAAACTGAAAAGCTCACAACATTTTTTAGGCCTTCTTCCTTTATTGACATGTGTGATGCAACCCAAGCTTAGTTAGGCATACACTTCACCTTCAAGAGTACTAACGCCTTAGCATTACATTTCAAGAAGAGCTCAAGTCATCAATACGCAAGAGAGCATCAAGCAAGAGTTGATTGATCAGCATGCAAGACAAATCCTTTTATAGTTGCCTGTCCAGTCCTAGAACTCCAACGCACATTTCTGGGAAGCCGCCTGAACCAGCCACATCACCAATAGACTCGCACTGTGGGCGTGACACATAAGCATCCTAGTGTCAAGGTGACAAACCAACCATGTAGCATCCAAGAAGGTACGGAATTTAGTTCTTGGAAGCTTCCATAGCAAACAAGATGTGCATGGGGCCAGGATTAAACTCATGACCTCTAACTTGGCAAAATCAACAAAATGGCCATAGTAACCACTCACCCACATTGTGTATGCATAGGTCATATCTCACATGAGACAAAGCATAGTTGAGTCACATCACAGCGTATCCAGACATCATACCTCCACAAGGCGCAGAGCATTCCTGATCCATCATAAAACACTAAACAAGGGGGAAAAGACTATAAAGAAATCTCTCCCTTGCACCTTGCCTCAGTGAGCATCATCATTCATCATCACTTGCGTTGACCATGCCGATACCTTGCCTGCCTGCCTGGTGGAGATCCTTGTCGAGTGGCTTTGTAAGCATGTCAGCCCGGTTAAACTTGGTACCAACATACTCAAGCCCCACTATCTGCTTGTAGACCAAGTCTCAAGCATAGTGGTAGCGGATCTCGATGTGCTTTGTGCGCCTGGAGAGGACGGGGTTCCTGGACATTTCAATCGCACTCATGTTGTCGATCTTGATGACCGTTGCCATTGCCTATGGTGCCTTCATCTCAGAGAGCAAGCTTTGTAGCCAATGCATCTCTTTACACACCTCAGCCAAGGCAATGTACTCAGCTTCAGCTATTGACAAAGAGACACATTCCTGCTTGCAACTTGCCCAACTGACTGCACATCCATGCAGCATACACACAAAGCCGGAGATAGATTTTCTGTCTTTGATGTTCCCTTCCCAATCAGCATCGATGTAGCACATGAGGCAGAGTGACGCGGATCCAGCGATGCCTCCAAAATGGAACCCCACGTGCCGTGTCCCCTGAAGGTATCGCATGATGCGCTTCACGGCCTGCCAATGAGGTGGACCGGGATTGGCCACAAGCAGGCTTACCTGCCCAATAGCATGGGTTGTATCTGGTCAGGTGGCGACCATGGCATACTGTTGAAAATTAGGATCTTGATATGCCATCTGAGAACGTCTCTTGAATGTTGACAACACCAGTTACAAGTGAGCAAGTAGTTCACAAAGCTCAGAACAGAAACCAGTCACACTTGTAAGAAAGGTGACGCCAGAGCTTCACCAGTAACACCAGAGAGCAGAGTAACATCTTGAGTAGAAAAAGGAACCTACGTAAAAGATTAACAAAAAGCCCCAGCAAGTCTACGCGAAATATTGCTTCGGGTCTCCGCGCGTTGACTCGGTCAGTGCGTCGGTAGTAGTCTTCCCAGATGGCAGGAGATCTGCTATTCAATGCCGTTGGTAGCCGGTCAGACTTGATTTGATGATCCTGCCAGAGATTCCGCTTGCGCTGTGCCACGTCGACTGGCTGGCCTCTCGCTTCATCCAGTCTTTCTTGGAGTCACTGGTCACGATAGAGCAATGATATGAAAAGTATATCCTGCCTGTGCCGAGGTCTCTAGCATGACTAAAGTCATCAAAGAACATGCGGCTGGTAAAGGGTGGCAGAGGGATGAGCTCCTCTGTCTAACGCCGGAGCCAGTCACTGGGTGGGTCAGGGTAGAAGTTAGGACTAGAATAGGTGCGGCTAAGGGTCAGGGGAGGCATGCCTCCCCTGGCCCCCGGCCGGTTTTATCCTTTTGCCTATTGGTACACATCAGCCATGTTCTCAACATTCCTCCCCTTGTGTGCCAATGTGCCCATTCTCAATGAAACAGCAAGGAAATAAAAAGACTGTTAAAGGAACCTCCCCTAGATCCTCCCCTGATCTGGTAAACTGGCCTCTTTTGTTGTTTTGCTCTTCTTTTGTTTGTGGATCTGGTTTTTCGATTTTGAGCCCTCGTCCTCACGCATAGTCTCGTCATTGCATTGAGCAAGCCATGTTACAGGGTGCTACACTCCGCTCCGTTCATCTCCCCTCGTTTGGTTATGTGTTAGTTAAGCATACAGCAGGAGAGGTGGTCATGCGAGGTGCGATGGTATGCTCATGCTCCCGGATACCGCCTCGCATTGGGGGTCCGGGTTACAGATGTCGTTCTCACATGATCAAACCCATGCACTGGCACAGTATGTCATGTTGCTTGGATTCGAGTGCTTTTGTGAACACATCAGCGATCTGTTCTTTGGTGCCGACGTATGTCAGTTGCACTTCTCCCTCCTGTACTGCATCCCGTACATAGTGATATTGCCGCTTCGCATGTTTTTTCCTGTCATGCAGGACTGGATCTTCACTTAGCGTGATTGTTCCCTGGTTGTCGCAGTGAAGGACTGTAGGTTCGAGCTGGTCAAAGCCTAGCTCTCCCAGCAACATGCGCAGCCATACCACCTCTCGCGTTACTTCGCTGGCTGCGATGTACTCTGCTTCAGTAGATGATAGTGCTACCACTGATTTTTTCTTGGAGCGCCAGCTCACCGGCCCACCGCCGATCATGAAGACATAGCCAGAGGTCGATCTGCTTGTTTTCTTGTCACCAGATAGATCTGAATCACAGTACCCAGTGAGAGTGACAGTCGTAGCTGGTGTGTAGCGGATCTTCATTGCAGATGAGCAGCAAAGGTATTTGATGCAGTGCTTGGCGGAGAGGACATGAGCCTTGGTTGGTGCCTTGCAGCCCTGACTGAGAAGTCCAACCGCATACGCGAGATTGGGTCTTGTACCCACTGATGCATACATAAGAGAGCCCACAAGGCTTGGATAGCTTTGGGCCTCCGCAACATCAGCAAGGGTATCTGCCGTGACTGGTATGGTTAACCCATGGTCGACAGTCAGAGGTGTAGATGGCGGCCGTGCGTTGTCAAGGCCAAACTTGGCAGCCATCCGAGTCACATAGGAGTCCTGAGATAGAGTGACCTGAGTAGCATCTTGGGAGATCTGGATTGCAAGGTAGTACTTAAGGGCGCCCATGTCCGTTATCTCAAAAGCGGTCTTGAGCTGAGCCTTGAGCTGATCAATGGCGGACATGGAGCCGCCAAACAGGATTAGATCATCAACATGTAGGATGACACCAATCTGACCAGAGAAGTATACAGAGTGGTCTGAGTGCAGTTGGCGCAGGCTGTGGTGCAGGAAGAACTTGTGAATTCTTTTGTTCCACTGTCTTGGTGCCTGCTTGAGGCCATAGAGGGATTTGCGCAGCCGACAAACCAGATTTTCCTCCCCTGGCTGCGTAAAACCCTCGGGTTGCGTCATAAACACCTCCTCCTCGAGATCACCGTTCAGAAAGGCTGACTTGACATCCATCTGATGGAGATGCCAGTTGTTGCATGAGGCGGGTGCGAGGATGACGCGGATGGATGAGTACTTGGCCACCGGGGCAAAAGTATCACTGTAGTTCACCCCGTGAACTTGGCTGAAACCTCGGGCAACGAGCCGTGCTTTGTTGCGGCAGGGTTCACCAGCAGCATCCAGCTTTGTCTTGAAAATCCACTTGCACAAAACCACCGGTGCACCAGGTCGGAGAGGTACAAGATCCCACGTGTGCCGTTTGAGAAGTTGCTCGTATTCCTCAACAGCGGCAGCATGCCACTGGCCGGCTTCAGGTCTGGAGAGAGCATCCTTGTAGCTGGTGGGATCAACGACTTGAGTGACCAGAGCAGAGTCAAGAACATCACCGGCAATTGCAGCAATCTCTGAGACAAGGGATAGCCCAGCAACTCGAGCAGAGCGTCGAGGAGGCTGTGCAGGATCCCACCCATCAGGGACATGAGGATTGATGCGTCGAACACGTCTGCCAGCAGCGTTGGCAGGTTGTTGTACTGCAATGTGAGGCACCACTGGCGGGAGGACCCCTTCATGTTCGTCGGGCTCAAAGTCCACCTGAACTTTCTGGAAGACGTCTGGAGTAGGGTCATCCAGAGGAATGGTGGTAGTAGGCTGCAGAATTGGCGGTGAAGTGGAGCCAGCAGAGGGACGCTCGTCAAACTTCACGCTGGGGCTGCAAAACACCTGCTTGGTTTCCAGGTTGTACAGTCGATATGCTTGGCCTTCAGCTTCATGTCCAAGGAGAATGCCCTTTCTGTAGTGGCATTCCAGCTTGCCACGGAGTGAGGGAGAAATCCAGGCATAGCCCACGCATCCAAAAACACGGAAGTAGCTGAAATCAGGTCGATGTCCTGACCAAGCTTGAAACGGAGAAATATGATCAGGAAGCTGTCAACAAGGGATACGGTTCTGGATGTAGGTGGCTGTGTTGATAGCCTCTGCCCAAAAAGAAGAGGGAACTTTGGCATCGGGAAGCATTGAATGCGCCTTGTCCAGAAGTGTCCTGTTCATGCGCTCTGCTCTGCCATTTGCTGAGGCGTGAGGGGAACTGTAGTCTCCTGGATAATGCCTCAGTTGGCACAGAAGGTTCGAAGAGTAGCGTTCAAGAATTCACCGCCGTTGTCGGATCTGACACGTTTGACTTTGGCATTGGTCTCATTTTCCACCATTCTGGTCCAAGTCATGATGGCGTCAGCGGCATTGGATTTGTGCTGGAGGAATCGGACCCAGGTGTAGTGGGTTTTGTTGTCGATGAGAACCAGGAAATACTTCTTTCTTGAAATGGACGCAGTAGCAATGTAGCACAGATCCATATGAATAATGCCCAGTGGTTCGGTAGATTTGCCTGGTGGGTGACTTGGGAATGAGTCTTGAGTCTGTTTCCCTGCAAGGCACCCTTCACAAATGGCTCCAGAATCTGGAGGTGTGAGCCCAGTTGGTAGTGAATGGGCCAGTTGTCGTTTGGACATCGTGGATAATGTTGAGTAGCCAATATATCCAAGACGTCTGTGCCAGAGTTGGGTGGTGTTGGAGGGCTGATCTGAAGTACCAGTGCCAGAGAAATCAAGAGCAGCAGCAGCAAAGGCCAACTCAGGTTGTGTCATGTCGGGTTCATTGTCAACAGTGTGCAGAATGGTCAGATTGCCGCGACGCTTGGCTTCTGCTGCAAGTCCTCCATCAGCTGATAAAACTTTGCAACTTTTATCAAGGGGGAAGACCACCTTGAATTTCTTGTCATTGAGCTTGGATACGGATATGAGGTTTGCGGCCAGATCTGGGACAAAGAGCACATCATGAAGTAGCCTGCTGACCGGCTTGCCTTGAAGCATGATGGTGATCCTGACTGTTCCAACACCCAGAGCTGGAATGGTTCTTCCATCACCGAGTCGAACTGCTTTCGGTGGATGCATAGGGGTAAATTGAGTGAACCATGAAGTGTTGCTTGTCATATGCCTGGTACATCCGGAGTCAATTATCCAGGCACGAACACCCGCTGCCAGGAGAAAAACACTCTCAGTTGTGCAAAAAGCAATTTCTTCCATTATCGCTCTCTCTGTTATAGAGGAGTCTGTCGTTTGAGGAAGAGCTCCTGGATCAGGCTGATCCAGTTCATCAGAGGAAAGGATTGGTCCGCCTGGTGGTGATGAACCATTAGTACCTGTTGCTGTCCTGGTTTGATATGTTCTCTGTTGGGGCAAAACCTGTTGATGTGGCTGAAGTTCCCACAATTCCAGCATCGTACATGAGCCATGGCCCTGGTGCCTTGAGATCCAAAGGGTCCAGTCTGTTGTCGTTGTCGTGGTGGTGACTGATGCTGGTGCTAATGCTGTTGATGCTGTCCTTGAATGGCAGGGGAACTCATAGAGGCTAGGCGTCCTTGACCATACCCACTGCCTCCAGGTCTGTTGTGGTTTCCTTGATGAAACTGACGGCTGGGCCCCTTTCATTGAAATCTGGAATACAGAGCTGATTCAGGACCTCCGTTGTCACGAATGCATTTTTCTTCTGCTCTGAAGATGGAGTCACAAACTTTATCGAGTGTCAGAGTGAAAGATGAGATGGGTACAACTTGTTGCGGTACTAGTTGACCGCCTTGATTTGCTGCTTGAACCCCTCCTCCTTGTCTGCCTCCAGCATTGTTTTCAAGTAGTCTCAGTCTTGCTTCCTGCTGCTGAATCTGCAGGGCTTGATCTTGAATCTGCTTGTCCACAGCGAGGCCTTGTTCCTGAGACACCAGGAGTTGTTCAACCGTACGGTTGAATCGTTCTGGAAGGCTGCCGAGTAGTTTGTGGACCACTTGACTTTCAGGGATCACTTGTCCCATGGAGGCAATCCTGTCAACAAGAGCCTTGAGATGTGCCACGTGATCATCAATCTTTGTGCCGTCCTCCATGCGTAGCGAATAGAACGCATTGAGAAGTGCCATCTTCTCCTGTTCACTGATTTTTTTGTAGCGATCTCGAAGCTTCTTCCAAGCAATCCCGTGGTTAAGGTCTGGATTTCCATCACGGATAACAAACTTTAGCCATTCTGAAACTTGCAGGGGAAGGAGAGCAAAGGCCTGCTCCTCTCGTCGTTGCCATAGTGTCTTCTCGTCTGCTGAAGCATTTGGTGCAAGTGCTTCAGTTGGAGGATCAGAAACGACTCCCCAAAGTCCTTTGGCTAGAAAGACCACCCTCATGTTGAACTCAAATTCATGGTATTTGTCGCCATCAAACACTGCGACCTTGAAGTGATCAGCCATGGTTCCGCCTCCTGCTGTAGCCATTTTTTGTTGCTGCAGTTCTGCCGCTGCAGTCTGGTTTGGAGATGTTGATCTTTTCCTGGCTCAAGCTAGTCTCCTGCTCTCAAACAGAAGCCAATCGTCTTCAAATGCAGCTCTCAATGGCACACCTCCTCTGATACCACATGTTGAAAAATAGGATCTTGATATGCCATCTGAGAACGTCTCTTGAATGTTGACAACACCAGTTACAAGTGAACAAGTAGTTCACGAAGCTTAGAACAGAAACCAGTCACACTTGTAAGAAAGGTGACACCAGAGCTTCACCAGTAACACCAAAGAGCAGAACAATATCTTGAGTAGAAAAAGGAACCTACGTACAAGATGAACGAAAAGCTACAGCAAGTCTACGCTAAATAGTGCTTTGGGCCTCCGCGCGTTGACTCGGTCAGTGCGTCGGTAGTAGTCTTCCTAGACGGCAGGAGATCTGCTATTCAATGCCGTTGGTAGCCGGTCAGACTTGATTTGATGATCCTGCCAGAGATTCCGCTTGCGCTGTGCCACGTCGACTGGCTGGCCTCTCGCTTCATCCAGTCTTTCTTGGAGTCACTGGTCACGATAGAGCAATGATATGAAAAATATATCCTGCCTGTGCCGAGGTCTCTAGCATGACTAAAGTCATCAAAGAACCTGTGGCTGGTAAAGGGTGGCAGAGGGATGAGCTCCTCTGTATAACGCCGGAGCCAATCACTGGGTGGGTCAGGGTAGAAGTTAGGACTAAAACAGGTGTGGCTAAAGGGTGGCAGAGGGATGATCTCCCTTGGCCCTCGGCCGGTTTTATCCTTTTGCCCATTGGTACACATCAGCCATATTCTCAACACATACATCAGACTGCCCACTCCAGACTGATATGGGATGCCAAGCATGTCAGTTTTCTCTGCTTTGTTGGATGGGGACATGGATGTGGAGAGTTTGCACTCCGAGCTCATGGGTGTTTTGGCAAGCACGTAATCTACCATGTCGTATTGTTTGAGGATGGAGTCAATTTATTCTGTCTGTTCGGGCTGATGGTACCCGCTGCTCTGTCACGCTTGATGGAAATTCTAAGATAGAAGTCAAGAGGACCCATGTCGTTCATCTCAAATCTGCTACTCAGGTGCCCCTTGAGATTGTCTAGAAGCTTCATTGAAGATGAGCATAGAATGAGGTCATCAACGTACAAGGCGACCAACATAGTCCCTTTGTCGCTCTCATGCAGGTACATGCTGGTGTCATTGTCCCAGTGCATGAAGGACTCCTTGGCCATGAACATGTCTATCTCCTGGTACCAAAGTCTTGGCACTTGCTTTAGCCCATAGAGCACCTTCACCAATCTGTACACCTTGCGCTTGGGAGCATCAATCCCCTCCGGAACCTCCATCAATATCTCCTTGTCAAGTTTGCCGTAAAGGGAAGCTGTCTTGACATCCATCTGGTGGATCTCCATGTTCTCGGCAGCAACAATGGCGAGCATTGACTAGATGGAAGCGAATGTCACAACGGGAGCAGAGGCCTCATCATACTCTGCGCCAGGCCTTTGGGAGAACCCCTTTGCTATCACCCGTGCCTTGTACTTGTCTATCTTGTCATCATGTTTCCTTGTTGCTTTCAGCACCCACTTGGATCCCACAACGTGAACCCCGGCAGATCTTTCCGCCAATACCCATGTCCCATTCTCCTCAATGGAGCTCAGTTCACTGCAAATTGCCTCGTCCCACTCTGCTTTGTCAGGCCAAGTGAGTGCAAAAGCAACAGAAGTTAGCTCCTCTTGAACCAAGAATGACTAGTTGAAGCCTGTCCATTTACCCCTATCTACGTCGTAATGTTGTCAAGGTACTTTGAGAAGTGAACTGCTCCTTGAACCTGGTGGCTGGAGCTGTTCATGTGGAGGCTGAAGGTCTGGTTTGTTGTTGATGATGGGAGAGGCATCCTCTTTATGTTCCGGAGGATCTGATACATTCAAATCAGAGTCTGATTCCTTCGAGTCATCTTCATGAGCTCCTCTCCCTGTTGTAGCACCTATCCCATGCCATTGTGCTGGTGCTTCGTCTCCCTCCTCAAGGAGAGTGAGCCACTCCCCCTGTTTTGGAGTGTTCTCAAGTTCAAGAAGCTCTCCTTTACTCAAATAAATTTTGTGGAAATCCATGTCTTTGCTGCGGATGACACCTTCTTGCCTCCTTGGTCCCACAGCCGATAATATTTGTGGGTGGTGTCATAACCGATGAATACACACTTCCGTGCTCTTGTATCGAGCTTTCTAGGGTCCTCACCGACCTGGATCTTGGCAAAGCCGATGCAACCAAACAGCTTGAGGTGGGAGGCGTCAGGCCTCCTCCCTGACTATGCTTCTTGAGGTGTCTTCAACTCTTGTGTCTGCTTCTTCTTGCTTGTCCTTTGCAAAGCTGCTGCAGGTGTAAGGTTCAGAAGATAGGTAACTGTACGTGCTGCTTCTGCCCAGAATCTTGGAGGTAGCTTGGCGTCAAAGAGCATGCACATTGTCATGCCCAGGATAGTCTCGTTCATCATCTCTCCTATGCCGTTGCTTTGAAGTGAGTAGGGGGTAGTTTTCTGGTGTTCAATACTATGCAACTTGAGCCACTCCCTCTAGGCTTTGTCCTCTCTCCCGTTGTCTGTCCTGAATGCTTTCACCTTCTTTCCACTCTGTCGCTCAACCATAGCAGCAAAGGCCTACAGATTCTCCTTTGCCTTGCTTTTCTTTTTCAGAAAGTATATCCAGAATTGGGGCTGTTGCCATCGATGGATGTGAGGAAACATCTCTTGCCTCCATTTGACGGTATGCAAAAGGGCCTGTTCAGAAGTGTCCCTACCATGGATGTCATTTGCCGTTTTCTTGGTCCGACCACTAACGGGTGGTTGGATGTCCAATCTGATTGCTCATTTGAACTCCTTGGATTTTTCCATGCGTTTTCAAGCTTTTAGCAGCTCAATTTGGTTGAGAGTTCAGAAAGTAAGCCCTACCCAAAGTTTGGGTGGTGCGGTAGGTGGAATCCAGTACCCGTCCGGGGTGACGGGATACTCCACTGCCGGTGGTCCGTGTTCAGCTCCAACTGGCTCCATAGACCCCAAGGCCCTAGAGGAAGAAACCAGGGAGGTGCTCTGGACCAGGGCAAGCCGCCCTTTGACTTTTCAATCAAAGAAAGGCGCTTTGAGCCGTCGTCGGCTCATGTCGGAGACGACTTGCGTCGGCGGCAGCCAAAGGCGGCTCCACCAAGGGTTGCTTGGATGGGCATAACAGGGGCTATTCTGCTCCGTTTTATGCGATCTTGGATGCGTTGGAGAACTCAGATCCCAGGCTATAAGAATATGATGTAATCTTACTGAAACAAATAACCATGAATAATTCCCAGCCTTTCTAAATTTGCACAATCTGTATTCTACCAGAATTCTGCTCCATTGGTGTTGTGGCGACCCAAAGCACACACCTCCCTTGGAAGTCTCTTTCCACTGAGTAGTCGTGGACACTGAGGTGGTTCAAGGCACGCCAGGGGAGCATTTGTGACAAAGAGATATGGGCCCACAGCCCTGATCTGCCTGCCAAGACATTTGCGGCTTCCGGAACGCACAGGACTGTCGCTCCGTGTGACATCGTAGTCGCACTTTGAGACTGTCCATTGCAGAAGTTCAACATGGCGCAGAAGACAGATTCCTCACCCATCCAAAAGCATATGGACGGCCCAGGATTTGGGCTGTAGCGGTGGTGTTTTGAGATCTACCTCGCGCACAAGGGATTGCTGGAGCTCATGAAGGGCATGGAGGTTTAAGATGCGAGCGCAACGGACGAAGAGAAGACGGCCTTCGCGAGGAAGAACACGGAGGCGCTGATGCTCCTATTGTTGGCACTGCATGAGTCTCAGTGGGGCTACATCTAGGGCTGCAACCTGGCAGCTGATGTGTGGAAGAAGTTCTACTTTATTCACCAGTCAACATCCCTAGCCAACAAGATCTTTGCAATGAAGCGACTCTTGACAGTGAGGATTGAGGAGGGTGAAGACGTCATTTCTGCCATGCAACAGATCGAGTCTCTTGCCTCAAAATGAAATGATGTTTGATGGAAAATTGACACGAAGATGTAGGCGATGGTGCTCCTCATGGCTCTTCCCGACATTTGGGGTCCTCTCATCACCGTGCTAGGAGGTTGGGAGGAGAATAAACTCACCTACGGTGCAGTCGCTGAGTACATCCGTAACGAGGTGCACCGTCGGAGCGATGGCGAGACCTCGTCATCCTCAACTGCCCAGGTCATTAAAACACACTGTGGCTGCAGCAGCGAGGCGACGGTAAGGACGGCGGCAAGAAGGGCGCCAAGAGGGGTGCATGCCATAACTGTGCCAAGGACGGCCATTGGGCCAAGGAGTATCCAGTGGAGGCGTAGGCCGGAGGCAAAGGAGTCAAAGGCAAGAAGGCACTCCTCAACGGCACGAAGAACCATGACCTGAACGATACCAACAGGAGGCGCCTTGACTCAGGTGTGAAGGAGCATACCCAAGTCCAGAAGATGGGGTTTATCAACTACACCAAGTCTGCCAAGTCCATGGTGACCGCCAACAACAAGGGCGAACCTGCGGCCGGCTAAGGTGACGTGGATGTGGAGGTGGTGGTTGGTGGTAAATAGGTGCAGCGTGTTATCCAAAACTTGCAACATGTCCCTGGCCTGGCTGACATTTTTAGTGTAATCCACTCGATAGACAAGGGCTATGAAGTGCTATTCCACAGGAACGGTGCAATCATGCGGATGGACGGCGACGGTGAGGTCGTGCACAAGGTGAAGCGTGAGGGAGGCCTCTATATCGTTGAGACCAAGGTCATCCCCTTGGCAACAGACGCAGCACACCCGCCAGCACGCGCCGTCAACCTCGCAAAAGGTGGGGGAGCAGACCTGCAGCTATGGCATCGGCGGGTGGGGCACTCATTGCCCGCAGTTGTGCAAGAGATGGCAAAGCACGACATGGTTTGCGGCCTCAACATCACTGGTGCAACAGACGTAGCAGCAGATTAAGTAGAGCACAAGTGCAAGCCTTGCATCATGGGCAAGACAAAGTGCAAGCCGTTTGAAGACGGACAACCGCGGGCCGAGAACCTGCTTGAGGTCCTGTACAGTGATTTGTGTGGACCAATCAAGACGCCGTCCTTTGGGGGCGCGCGGTACTTCATCACCTTCATCGACAGTTACTGTAGCAAACTCTATGTCTACTTCATGAAGCAGAAGAGCGATGTGCTGGACCGGTTAAAGAAGTATGTCGCAGTGGTGGAGACGCAGACTGGCCGCAAGGTCAGAGTGCTACGCAGCGACAATTGCGGCAAGTATGTGGGCGCGGAAAGGAGCAAGGGATTGGGTGGCAATTGACCACTCCGTACATGCCTTAGTCAAATGGTGTGGCGAAGCATATGAACCAGATGCTACTTACAATGGCACGGACGATGCTCGTGGACGCTAAACTACCACGGAGCCTATGGGCTGAGGCCGTGAGCACGGCTTGCTACATCACCAACCTTACCCCAACAGCAGTGCTGAAGGGGAAAGGCGACTGGAAGATGCTGTAGGAGGCTTGGAGCGGGCGCAGACCAAGCGTGGCGCACCTGAAGGCGTTTGGATGCAAGGCACATGCATTGGTGCAGGCCGTGCAAAGAAAAGACCCCAAACTGGACCCACGTACAATGGCGTACACGTTTGTTGGGTACGAGAGTGCGCTCAAGGCATACCGCCTCTTTGATCCACGGATGCAAGACGTCATCACCAGCAGTGACGTTATGTTTGATGAGCAACAGAGCTGCTTCAGCAGCAGCAAAAACATCGATGCAGCGCACTCACCAAAGCAAGGGGAGGGGTTCCAACTTCTTGAGCAAGAGGAGGAGCCGGCAGCTGCGGAGGTTGATGCCTAGGAGGACAACGGTGCTGGAGCATAGCAGGGCAATGCAGCAGGTGCAGGTACCGTTGGAGCGCAGGACGCAGCAGCCGACGTGGGGGAGCTCGCGGCCGATGACAACATTGTAGTAGAGCAACAGCAGCACCAGCAGCCAGCGTCGCCAAGGTCGCCGCGTCGCAGCCGGAGGCGGCGGAATGCGGCAAAGCGGTATGACGTGAGCACGGGCCGCTGGGTTGGCATGGCGTGGTGCATGATGGCAGCCGCAATGGAGATGACAACCATGCAAGAGGCGCTTGCACGGCCTGACGCGCAGAAGTGGGACAAAGCAATAAAATCTGAACTCGCGTCCCTTGCTGAGAACGGCACTTGGGAGCTGGTGGATCGGCCTGAGGGGGCGAAGGTGATTAGCTCCAACTGGGTGTTCAAGGTGAAGCTCACCAAGGAGAGCAAGGTGGAGAAGTACAAGGCACGGCTAGTGGCGAAGGGGTACATGCAGCAGAAAGGCGAACACTACGATGAGACGTTCACACCGGTCGCCAAGTTCACAAGGATCCGGACAATCCTCGCGGTGGCGGCCGCAAAGGATATGGAGATCCACCAAATGGATGTGAAGACGACATTCCTGAACGGAATCATTGACAAGGAGATCTATCTTGAGGTGCCGGAGGGGGGGGGATGCACCGGAGGGCAAGGTGTGCAAGCTGCCAAAGGCCTTCTACGGGCTAAAACAAGCGCCCAGGTGCTGGTACCAGCAGATGGACGGCTAGATGGCGGATCTCGGCTTCAAGAGCTGTGAGTCAGACCACAGCATGTACGTGCATCGCAACAAGGGACTCCATCAGATTGTCGCACTCTACATGGACGACCTCATCCTATGTTCGTTAGATATGGCGGCTTTGTAGCAGCTCAAGGAGCAGCTAAGAAGCAGATTTAAGATGACGGATATGGGGGAGCTGGAGTACTACCTCGGGGTGAGCATCACGCGGAACCGGAGGACGCGCACGCTCAAGCTGGGACAGGCCAGGTACGTGGCCAAGGTCTTGAAGCAGTACGGCATGGAGGAATGCAAACTAGTGGGCAGTCCGGTCTCCACAAGCTATGAGCTGAGTGCGGCAATGGCGCCACAAACAAAAGAGGAAAAGGAGGACATGGCGGAGGTGCCCTACCAACCTGTGGTGGGCAGCCTGACGTATGCCATGGTGGCAACTTGGCCGGACCTGGCCTACGTGGTGGGTCAGGTGAGTAGGTACGTGGCCAACCCTGGACAGCGGTGAAGCGCATCCTCTGATACTTGCATGCAACGCGGCGTGCGTGCCCAAAGTACGATGGAAAGGGGAGGTCAGACCCCTTGCGGCTGGTCTGCTACACTTACGTAGACTACACTGGCCATGTGGACAAGAGGAAGTCCACTTTTGGCTATGTGTTCTTCTTTGCAAGTACAGCGGTCTCGTGGTGGAGCAGGAAGTAGGACTGCGTCGCCACCTCCAGAGTGGAGGCGGAGTACATCGCTCTGGCCGAGGCGGTCATGGAAGCAGTGTGGCTCCGCCAATTGCTGGGGGAGCTGGGCGTGCCGTAGCAGGAGCCTACGGTGGTCCAGGAGGACAACACTGGCTCCATCGTGCTGACCAACAACCCGACACAGCACAAGAGGACGAAGCACATCGATGTGCGTGACATGGTGGAGAAGGGACAGGTTGTGCTACAGCATTGCAGCACAAACCACATGCTAGCAGATTGCTTAACCAAGGCGCAGCCCCAGGATCGGCACGTCATCAGCCTTGCAGGGCTTGGGTTGACAAGCTGTGAAGGGCTTGAAGGCAAAGGAACAGACGAGTAGGTTGAGCATGAGGAATCCGGCATGGAAGGTACACAGGGGAGATTGTTGTCATGGATGCCGTTTCCCGTTTTCCTCGTCCGACCACTAGAGAGTGGTTTGATGTCCAGTCTGATTGCAGGCTTGGACTCCTTGGATTTCTCCATGTGATTTCAAGCTTTCAGTTGCTTGATTTGATTGAGAATTCAGAAATCTAGCCCTACCAAAAGTTCGGGTGGTGTAGCGGGTGGAATCAGGTACCCGTCCGGGGTGACGGGATACTCCACCGCCGGTGGTCCATGTTTAGCTCCAGCTGGCTCCATAGACCCCAAGGCCCTAGAAGAAGCAACCAGGGAGGTCCCCTGACCAGGGCGGGCCGCCCTTAGAGTTTTCAATCAAAGAAAGGCACTTCGAGCCGTCGTCGGCTCATGTCAGAGACGACTTGCGTCGGTGGCAGCCAAAGGTGGCTCCACCAAGGGTTGCTTGGATGGGTATAGTAAGGGCTATACTGCTCCGTTTTGGACGTGCTTGGATGCGTTGGAAAGCTCACATCATAGACTATATGAATCTAATGAATATCACCAAGAACAACTAACCACTAATGATTCCCAGCCTTTCTCAGATTCCGCAATCTGTATTCTGCCAGAATTCTGCTCCCTTGGTATTGTGGCGACCCAAAGCACACACCTC
>SZWC01003730.1:0-12962 GCA_023375785.1 Penium margaritaceum | reverse complement strand
GAGGGTTTCTCTTGAATCTTGTGCTCTAGCATGATGGGCACGCACTGCTTCGGTGAGACACTGCGTGCGCCGAAAGCCACGTATGCTTCCCGGTGATGAGTGCAGTCATGTTGTTTCACACACCACCAAAAGCACTACTGTTCTGGTTGACCGCGTCTTGTGTCGGGAGTTCTCTGGAGGGACCCCTCTCGGTGGTTGGCGTATTCAATATGCCACCCGTTGAGAGCTCGAGCATCACACTCAAGTTGCGTATTGGGAGCACTTCTGTGAAGTGAAAAGCAAAACACGCCCCTGGTGTTTGGATCACGCCTTGCTCCTTTGCTTGCTTGCAGCTCCTCCCCCTTGCTCCCCACATCCACTGTCAAGCACAGTCCGGCTTGACCACGAGGCAAAATTTCAAGAAACAGAAAATGGCCGAGAAACTCGGACGAGGCCCCAAGTACGCAAGAAAGAATAGGGGTACCTCATTACAATTGCGATCCATCCTGTTTTCCACAACAGAAAGCTCAAGCGCTATCAAGACCCAAGCACAAACTTCCCTGGGAGAGACATCGCACCCCCACCTCATGTATAAGTGGACATGGACATGGAACACATCATCGCAGATATCCTTGGAAATCATCGCTGTGGAAAATGCGGAGTACCTCATCAAGTGGGATGGCTAAGGCACTACAAACAATAGCTGGGAATCCTATGACAACCTTCAAGATGTTAATCACTTGCTGGAAAATGATTATCGTAGTCACTGACTTACGACCGCTAACACGCAAGGACGCCACGGCACAAAAGAGAGGAGGACTAAGTGTTTCGTCACTAACACACACAAGTTATTGCCCACTCATCCACAAGTCCATGAGTGGACATTTTTTTCTTACATTCATGGCCCACCGCGCGTCAATCTCATGACTTTACGCCGATCGGCCGAGGGCATTTCGGTCACCTGCCTGTACCTTCAATGTTCTGTTTCAGAAGGTCACGACTACTTCGGCCACTTTTGAGAAGGGTCAACAATAGTATCACCAAATGTATTAGATTCTTTATGTTATTTGGTCAAATTCTTTAAGGCCCTAGATCATTACAAAACTGGGCCTCGATGTTCTTCAAACCCCCCGACTTTCCGGCGGAGCTTCCTAAGTTGTCCACTCACGATGCGACCTTGCAAGTGTTGCTCAGTGCTGTGAATGATCGCTGATCGCTCATTCAGATTCTTGTGGTTGTATACATGTACTTGACTTACTCCATGCTTTCCATGGAAGTTCACATGTTTTGAACATGTACTGTCCATTTGTCCTAATTCCCTTAATTTTCTACTGTCATGCGTCTCATACCTATGAACCACCGACATTCCATTCGTAGTAAAAAGATATGCCTTACTGTGATTCTTATCGTTGTATGTATGTGCTCAATTTAGTTGACACATGTAATCAGGATACACTTAATTCTTCATACATATCATCCATGTTTCCTAATCCCTTGCGTTGTCTACTACTCTACACCTCATCCCAAAGAACCATACATGTTGTTACGTCACTGACATACACGAGTCCCTAAAACTTGCACGCGGATCCCATTCATGGCCCATTGGGCGTGCACTTCAAAAAATTTACCCCGTTTGGCCGAGGGCATTTTGGCCAACTGCTTCAACCTCAGGTGTTCTGCTCCAGAAGTTTTGGAGAAATTCGACCACTCTCCAAAATGGTTGACAGAAGTACATCAAACCATATCCATGTTTCGATACCGTTTATTCGACTTCTCCACGATTCTTGAAGTTTATGAAGAAGCAACGTAGTATTCTTGAAGCACCTCAACTTCCCAGTAGAGCTTCTTGAATCCACCAATCACACTGCGACCTTGTCGCTTGGCTCAAGCGCCGAAGACCCAACAAATGCTTCATTCTTATTCTTGGTATTGTATGCATGTACTCAACACACTCAAAATTTGTCATCAAAGTACACTTAGTGCTTAATACAAATTATTTTGTCCTAAACACCTAAATCATCCTTTTTCTAGTACCTCATTCATGTGGACCTCCTACATTCCGCTTGGCGCAACACTTGGTATTAGAGCACAGAGGCACTGGAGGGACAAGCAACGCATTAACTACCTGGCGATAACTTTGCACAAGTCCTTGGTGCATCCCCACCATTCATAAGAGCGTAGACTTCACGACAGCAATGGTGAACAAAGCGAGCGCACCTAGCAATGAGCAATAATCTGCGACAAGTTCTCCAGTGATGACGGATGAGCAACATGCAAACAACAACACTCTCCAGGTGAACCAGGCAGCAGCGACAGCTTTCGCGATGAATGGTGTTTCACCGATGAACCCAACAGCCAATCCGGTTACGGACCCCTCGGGCTTGGCAAACCCTTTGCCTCCACTGTAGCCCGTTGGGTCAACATTGGGCATGCTGGGAGGCACTGGCCGACAAGCGTGGATAAACAAAGACCTGTACCAGAAATTGTCAAGAATCAAGTGCCTCAACACCCATCTGCTCCAACAGCTCAACGCGGCAATGCTCGTCGAGAGAAACTTGCAACTCTCAAGTGAACCACAGATTTATCTTGCACTTCCCGGGTCGTTCAATCCCAAAAAATCCAAGTCATCGATGGTTAGGATGTGGTTGAGGATTTTTGGACGTGTAGTTCAACGATGCTGGGGTCAACAACGAAAAAAAGGAAAATTGACCTTGCGGCTTCGCTTTTGAGTGGCACGACTTCAAGTTGGTGGTCCAATCTAAAGGTCATCCAATGAAGCAGGAGACCGGCGGAGCTGCATCAACGGCTCTCATGACCGCTCTCACGTTGTCAACCGCAGGCGTAATTCCTCTCAAGCTGATCCATCCGAATTGGAACCACTCTCTCACACCACAGTAAACATGGAGCGACTTCATGGAGCGACTTCATTTGCTCACTTTGGAAAGCTAAAACGAGAAGTCTGACGCACTATATAGACTCCAACGTCTGTGTGAGTAGTGTAGCGTGACAGAATACACTTGGTGTTTCTACAAAATTATCACCGGTAGTAACCTCACCCCCAAAGAACTATGTTTCTACTACAACAGTTTTGAAGTGAGATACTTGGCCAGCAATCACCATTTTTGGCATCCAAGACGGTCTTCCTTCAATAGCCGACCACATCACAAGCGCCAAATACAACGCTTGCATGCAAGAATCCAACAGCTGGCAACCCCAAACCCACAATCTTCATCATGGTGGAGGAAGTTTGCAATTGGCACAAACCTCCTTTCCGATGGAAATTGACATTGTTGTTTATCGCAATCAACAGCTCTATAGGAAAGCCGGGTTATATCTCACGCAACACTCGAAAGGGGAAACATCAAGCCAAAATGGGGGGGAAGTCATAGAAAAAGAGTGAGGAGTTAGGAAACGGTAGAGGAAAACAATAGACGGTGAGGCTGTTAGCTACTGAGCTAACCACCTCTGGCAGAGAAGCTGCAAAACCAAAAAGCTCACAAAGCTTTTTAGGCCTTCTTCCTTTGTTGACATGTGTCATGCACCCCAAACTCAATCAGGCATACACTTCACCTGCAAGAGTACTAACACCTTAGCATAACATCTCAAGAAGAGATCAAGTCGTCAATACGCAAGAGAGCATCAAGCAAGGGTTAGTTGATCAGCATGCAAGACAAGTCTTCTTATAGGTGCCTGTCCAGTCCTAGAACTCAAGAGCACATTCTTGGGAAGTGGCCTGAACCATCCACATCACCAATAGGCGTGCACTGTGGGCTTGACACATAAACATCCCAGAGTCAAGGTGACAGACCAACCATGTAGCGTCCAAGAAGCTATGGAATTTCTTTCTTGGAAGCTTCCACAGCAAACAAGATGTGCATGGGGCCAGGATCAAACTCATGACCTCTCACTTGGCCAAATCAACAAAATGGCCGAGGTAACCACTCACCCACATGGTGTACTCACAGGTCATATCTCACAAGAGACAGAGCATAGTTGAGCTACAATACAACGGATCTAGTGGTCATACCTCCACAAGGGGCACAGCATTCCAGATCCATCCTACAACAATGAACAAGGGGCAAAAACATTCAACATAGGCTACTGTCCGGGTGGAACAATAAGCGTCAATAGATCGTCTATTTGAGTGGCTCANTCAAAAGCACATTCCTGGGAAGTGGCCTGAACCAGCCACATCACCAATAGACTTGCACTGTGGGCTTGACACATAAGCATCCTAGTGTCAAGGTGACAGACCAACCATGTAGCGTCCAAGAAGCTATGGAATTTCTTTCTTGGAAGCTTCCACAGCAAACAAGATGTGCATGGGGCCAGGATCAAACTCATGACCTCTCACTTGGCCAAATCAACAAAATGGCCAAGGTAACCACTCACCCACATGGTGTACTCACAGGTCATATCTCACAAGAGACAGAGCATAGTTGAGCTACAATACAACGGATCTAGTGGTCATACCTCCACAAGGGGCACAGCATTCCAGATCCATCCTACAATAATGAACAAGGGGCAAAAACATTCAACATAGGCTACTGTCCGGGTGGAACAATAAGCGTCAATAGATCGTCTATTTGAGTGGCTCACATTTCCACAAACAAGGGTTCCTGATATCATAAAGTCCAACGAGGGGTACGAGGATGACCAACCAGCAATTCTACTACAAGTGCAACCAGTGGGTTGTTAAAACTGTATAATTGCACCAGCACTACATGATGGAGGAACTTCTCGCAGTTTTTTTAGTAACAACATGGCTCAAAAGCTAAACTTGCAGATTGAACCAGGGGTGTTTGAAGGAAAAGCCGTTGATGGACAGCTGCAGATCCGTCGACTTCATGAACTACTTTGATTGTGAATATGAGATCTGCATGATGTAACGATCTGGAGGATTTACCCAATGAGCAACCACAAAATCATCCTTGGGCAAGATCTCCTGTACGATCAAAATCCGCAGGTTGACAGGATTAGTAGAGCAATTTACGTCAGCATTGATGGCAGAACGAGGCACTTGCCTCGAGTCGAGTGATCCATGGCGCAACGGCGGTTACGAGAAGCAGCAAAGATGGATGCAACGGAGGAAGTTATGGCAGCCACTAGATACCCAAAAACATATCTAGACGTGGCAAAGCAATACCTGAAGCGCGGAGCTCATGCGAGGCTAGTGCACGTGGAAGCAAGGAAATCAGAAGAAATCACTTGCTGGCAAAGCAAGTTTTCAACACTTGAAAAGCTGGCAGCATTTCCCAGAGTTTTCCAAGCTCATCTATGATTCCAAAGGGGATTTTCCAGGAAAGCTACCCCAATAATTGTTTCTGCAATGCAACATGGACCATCAGATAGACCTAAAGCCGAGTAGTAGACCGACTGCGAAGAGGACATATCGGATGAGCGATCACAAGCTGACAAGATGGAAGAAGTAGCTAAATGAGATTCTCAGGCATGAGGTTCATCTGACCCTCCACCCCACAATCCTCTCCCCTCCATCTCACCCTACACGGCATCCATGCTTTTTATGAAAAAGAAAAGAGGAGAGATGTGGATGCACATGCACTATCGAGCATTGAACGAGATCACCATCAAGAGTCGCTACTCCCTCCTACAAGCAGATGGATTGTTTTTTCTGTTTTCACACATCTCTCATTGTTCTCTGTTGTGTCATCCCGGCTTGTGTATAATTGTTGAAATAGTATGCACCCTGTCAACTGCCTAGCTGGCTAGCTACATATATAGACGAGGCATGCACTGCTCTATGGAGTATGTCCCCTTGGTCTGTTCTGAGATGGTCCAGGAATGCACTGCCCATAATGGGTATGTGCCTTGTAGCTCATCATAGGAACCATACCTTTTTGGCTTGGTTGAATAGGCACCGGAGTCTCAAATGAATGGTTGCGGGTTCAAACCCCGTGATGGCCACAATTTTCTTTGTGGCCAAAACTGGGACAGGAAGCTTCTAGGAAGCTTACTAGAGCCTGCCTTGAGGATGACACTTGGCGGTCTAAGGACGCACCAAGTAGGACTGTAGGTTGAAGTTGGCTCCAGTGGAGCCACTACAAACAGAAGCTTTAGCAAAGCTCTGCAAGTATAAAAGCATGTACCTTGCATGCATCCATCAACAGTTCTTGCCTTTGAGACTCCTCATAGAGAGTCCAACCAAAGGTAGATACTAAAAACCAACATGCGGACTTCGTGAGGTTGCAAACCAAACTAGCCTAAAGTGTGGATCCCTCGTTCGAGGGTGATATGTTATCTTGGTTGCAATACCAAGAACGGTTGGCGGCCTCCCATGTCGGGACCCGTAATTCTAGACCGTTGCTATCCGGAGCATTGACAAAGGGTTATGGGCCCACATTTCTGGTTCTAAGGTACGCTTCCAAGACCGACCAGCACGTGGTCTTGCAGGTACAACAGGGACACGACCATCAGACGGCTCCATCTGCTCCATCGGCTCCATCGGCTTCTTCAGGTAGGGTGCGCGCACGTGGTGCACTATAGGGGACGAGGAACAGCTCTGTCCATGTTGGACACAAGCCTCGAGCCCCAACGAGACTAAGCTCTGCCCCTTTCTAGAAGGTGGTACGACCCCGAGTCTGTTCTCTCACGACGGCACCATCGCCTTAGGCGATCATCGGCGGGAGGGGAATGCAACGGAATCAACTACACCTTTTGACAACGGTTGCAGACAGCAACCTCATCAGCCTCATCGGCCTCAACAAAGCAGAGTAGCAGCCAAGCAGAGA
Organism: Penium margaritaceum; assembly: GCA_023375785.1. Lineage (NCBI taxonomy): Eukaryota > Viridiplantae > Streptophyta > Zygnematophyceae > Desmidiales > Peniaceae > Penium > Penium margaritaceum. Next base: position 6,234 of record SZWC01003730.1, on the reverse strand, counting down.
AGACGAGCAACCGCTGGAAATGGCGGATCCGACTCCAGCCCGCCTTGAGGCGGGTATGTCCAAATTCACGAGGACATGTTTTCCCTTGTAGAAATGGCAATTTGAGATTTTCATGAACGTGCGTGGCTACCTCGACATCCTAAAAGGAACCGAGATAGCACCAGCCTATGCGACCGTGACAAAGCATGCGGCTGACCTTGCAACATGGACGATGAAGAACAACATGACTCTTGCCATTCTTGTGACGTCCATCAACGAGACTCAACACTCCCACATCACAGGATACACGTTGGCTGCCGAGGCCTACGCAAAAGTCGCACGCGTGCATCAATCAAACGCCCTAACGAACCAACTCTTCATCTTCCAAAGGTTGATGTCGATGAGGTTGAGCGAAGGAGAATCGATACAAGCATTTTTGCTGTCGTTCGACAATGTGCTACAAAAGGTCCAGCAAATGGAAGGAATCTCGACTCCAGCATGCTGCCGGAAAGCTGGGGGTCCTTGATCACCGGATTTGGTGATTGGAAGGAGGCAGATCTGACGTATGAGGCTGTCACCGAACATGTCCGCAACAGTTCCATGCGACGCAGTGGCAGTGAGGCAAATATTTCAGCCTATGCCCCTCGCTTCGGTGGACAAGGTCCAAGCTCTCGCTCCAGTCAAGGCAACAGTGGAAGCAGTGGTAGTGGAGGGAAAGGCAATGGTGGCGAGAAGAGTTCCAAGAAGCTTGGCAACTGTCACAGCTGTGGCAAGGCTGGGAACTGGGCTAGGGACTGCCGTAGTCCCAAGAGAGAAGGCGGGAACAAAGGTGGAAAGGAGAAGAAGGAGCTCACCAACATGATGGCTAGGGGGCTGCCCATGGAGGGAGCAGCGATCCTTAGGCCCCGGGCATTCGCCCTTGACTCGGGCACCAACCACCACTCATCAAAAGAGAAGGGTGGATTTGCCTCCATGGCCGAATCTGTCATGCGCATCAAGTGTGCAAACGGCGGCGTCGTCCAAGCCATGGGCAAAAGGGACAAGGTGATCACGTTCAACGTGAACGGTGCGGAGAAGGCAGTCAACCATCAAAAGGTGGTATACATGCCCTCCTTCGCAGCCAACTTGCTGTCCGTGTCACAAATCACTGACAACAACATGACAGTGGTGTTCACCAACAAAGAAGTGGTGGCCCTAAAAAACGAGGACATCCAGATTTGGTACACCAAAGATTATCTCATGCTTCAAGTTCCAAGATTCAACGGCCTCTACGTGCTTCAAACCAAAGTCACCAAGGCGTCAGATGAGGGACTTGCATGTGCCACCAAGACAGTGGCACCAGAGCTAAAGGATGCACCACCGGCGACCGCTGCGGCCGCCACATCAACCAAGGACACTGATGCTAAGCTGTGGCACCGGCGATTTGGCCACGTGGCCAACGGCACGCTGCAAAAGATGCAGGAGCAAGAGGTAGTCCGCGGAATGGAAGGGTGCACCATGAGGCATGGCCAAGGGTGTACATTGTGTGAACCATGCATCCAACCGAAGGCAAAGAAGAAGTCGTTTGGGAGAGGAGGTCAACGAGCGGAGCACGTCTTGGAACTGATACACAGTGAAGTGTGTGGATCCTTCCGCACACCATCTAATGGGGGCAGCAAGTACTTGCTGACCTTCATTGACCACCACAACCGCAAGTTGTGGATCTACTTCCTCAAAACAAAGGGAGAGGTCAAGGAGAAGCTCCTCGAGTTCGTTGCCATGGTGGAGCGGCAAACGTCTAAGAAGGTGAAGACGCTCCGAAGTGACAACGTGGGTGAGTACAAGGCATGCAAGCCTTGGCTCAAGCATCATGACATCCGCCACGAGCAAACCACCCCTTACAACCCCCAAAGGAACGGCGTTGCCGCAAAGATGAACCAGACCGTACTCTGCATGGTGCGAAGCATGCTCTTCAACGCCAAGCTCCCACCTCGCATTTGGGCTGAAGCAACAACAACGGCTTCCTACCTCTTGAACCTCACAACAGCGACCGCCTTGCGAAAGCGTGGAAAGGAGCTGAACAAGCAGCTGAAGACCCCATAGGAAGCATGGTCGGGAAAGAAACCCAACGCATCTTATCTGAAGGTGTTCGGGTCAACTGCATGGGTGAAGATCAAGTCGGGAGAAGGTGGAGGCAAGCTCGACGCACGCTCCAAGAAGTGCATCATGGTTGGGTACAACACGTCACACAAAGCCTATCAGCTTTGGGACCAGGCAGTAGGCAAGCTCGTGAGGAGCCGCGACGTTGTGTTCGAAGAAAACACTCTTGAAAAGGGAGAGCTGCTGGACCCGATCCTTGCTCCCAAAGTGGATAGTTGAGTCTGGAGACCAAGCACCCGACAACTGGCTCGCTTTGCCAGCAGGTGGTGGGAATGGGAGAGTAGCTGCGGAGGATGATGGAGCATCTGACATGGACGTAGATACTGAGGTGTCTGAGGATTTCGAGTCTGACTTGGAGTCTGACGACTCTTCTGTCGACGACGACGACGACGACAAACCACCACCTGTGGAAGCACCAGCACCAAAGCAAGAAGCGGCACCACTACCCCGGAACAGTTTGCGACCAAAGAGAGCACCTTTGCAGTATGAGGATGATTGGACCGGCCTTAGCTGGTTGTGCATGGCTTATGGAGAGCCATCCACAATGGCGGAGGCCATAAATGGCCCAGACGCGGCCAAGTGGAAGGAGGTAGTGGAGAGCGAGCTCGCGTCCATTGCCAAGAACGGCACGTGGGTGCTAGTGTATAAACCCAACAAGGCCCACGTGGTGGGATCCAAGTGGGTCCTCCGAGTGAAGAAGAAGCAAGATGGCAGCATCGACAAGTTCAAGGCAAGGGTAGTGGCTGAGGGGTTCTCTGAATGCCCAGGCTCTGAGTACGATGACACGTTTACGCCCGTCGTGACCTTTGCCTCCATCCGCTCTCTCCTTGGCATTGCAGCCGGAAAGAACTTGGAGATACACCAGATGGACGTCAAGACAGCTTTCCTTTATGGGAAGCTTGACAAGGAAGTGCTGATGGAGGTACCCGAAGGAGTCGAAGCTCCCAAGGGCAAGGTGTGCAAGTTGGTGAAAGCGCTCTACGGGCTGAAACAGGCCCCAAAGATGTGGTACAAAGAGATGGACGGTTTCATGACAAGCCTCTCCTTCGCGCATTACCAGAATGACCCAAGCATGTACGTGTGCAATGATGGGAGAGGGCTGATGCTGGTTGCGCTGTATGTGGATGATCTCATCATCTGCTCGTCTTCGGTCGAGCTGCTGGATAAGCTGAAGTGTGACCTCAGCAAAAGGTTCAAGATGAAGGACATGGGTCCTCTTGAGTACTACCTCAAGATTGCCATCCAGCGCAACCGAGTAGCAGGCACCATCAAACTCAACCAAACCAAATACATAGGTGAGGTATTGAAGCGCTACCACATGGAAGACTGCAAACCTGTTAGCACCCCAATGACGACCGACACAAAGCTGAAGGCCTCCATGTGGCCAAGCAACAAAGCAGAATAAAGGGAGATGCAAGACATCCGCTATCAATCCGCCGTGGGTAGCATCATGTACGCCATGGTAGGGACTCGTCCGGACATCTGCTATGCTGTGGGACAAGTGAGCAGATTCGTGGCCAATCCTGGGCCACAACATTGGCAGGTAGTCAAGCCCATCTTGCGCTACCTGGACAAGACACGTCACATGGGCCTCGTCCTTGGAGGCCAAGAAGGAACGGACCCCCTTTGCCTAAAGTGCTACACCCAACGCTGACTGGGGGGGAAATCGCGACGACAGGACATCCACCTCTAGGTACGTGTGCATCTTGAATGGCGCTGCCATCTCATGGGCCAGTAGGAAGAAGGATTGTGTTTCCGTGTCCATGGCTGAGGCAGAGTACGTTGCTCTGTCTAAGGTGTGCAAGGAGACTCAATGGCTGCGTAGCCTGCTTGACAAAATGACAGTACCACAGAAGGATGCCACGGTCCTACACATGGACAACATGAGCGCCATCTGGATGGCTGAAGACGAGATCATCTCCCGGCGAACGAAGCACATCAAAATACGTTACCACTAATCACGTGACCTGGTCATGAAGAACGTGGTGGACTTGCAGCACTGTGGAACAAAGAGCATGCTTGCTGACTGCCTGACCAAGCCGCAGGAGAGCGACTTGCAGTATGCAGGCATTTGTGGATTCAGCATGAGGAGTGCGGCAGAGGAAGGGTGAGCCCCAAGGCATTGATGGAGCCCAGTAAGTGACAGATGGACAGAGGTACAAGGGAGAGATTTGTTTAAACAGTATGCACCTTGTCCACTGCCTAGCTGGCTAGCTATACATATAGACAAGGCATGCACTGCTCTATGGAGTATGTCCCCTTGGTCTGTTCTGAGATGGTCCAGGAATGCACTGCCCATAATGGGTATGTCTCCTGTGGCTCATCAAAGGAACCAGACCTCTTTGGCTTGGTTGAATAGGTGTCGGAGTCTCAAACAAAAGGTCGCGCGTTCAAACCCCGCGATGGCCACAGTTTTCTTTGTGGCCAAAACTGGGACAGGAAGCTTCTAGGAAGCTTACTAGAGCCTGCCTTGAGGATGACACTTGGCGGTCTAAGGACACGCCAAGTAGGATTGTAGGTTGAGGTTGACTCCAGTGGAACCACTACAAGAAGAAGCTTTAGCAAAGATTTGCAAGTACAAAAGCCTGTACCTTGCATGCATCCATTAACAGTTCTGTCCTTTGAGACTCCTCACAGAGTGTCCAAACAAAGGTAGACACTGAAGACCAACATGCGGACTTTATGAGGTTGCAAACCAAATGAAGCTAAAGTGTGGATCCCTCGTTTGAGAGTGATATGTTATCTTGGTTGCAATACCAAGAGCGGTTGGCGGCCTCCCATGTCAGGACCCGTTTTTCTAGACCGTTACTATCCGGCGCATTGACAATATTGGCGTGCAAATAACTGATGGCAAGACGCGACACTCCTGGAGTGTCGTCCGGTGTAGCAGACGCACGCGAAGGCCTACACGCGTTTGGCTGGAGCCTCCTCCCTCCAACGTGCTCAACTCCATCGGTAGACCTCCTAGGCAGTCGTACCGCCGCCAGTCACTGTCTCTGCATATGCTGTCTGCACACGTCCCATGCATGGTCTGACTGTGCTATTGCATCTGCAGCACCATGATCTGCTTAGGGTCCATGTTTCATGTTATTCAGGCATTGTTGTGACTGAGGACTAGCGTGGACACCGCCTGGGCTCAGGCCGTAATAACTCATTGTTGCTCTTTTTCTAGTTGACTGTGACCGCACAAGTGCGTTTGTAGCCTGTGTATAATGGTATGTTCTAGTTTACAGGAAAAATGGACGATACTCAGGTTTTAGGCTGTCGGCTGTCCGACAAGGCTCACCGAGGAAACCCTGCCTGCGAGAAAACATGTCTTTTGTGACTGGTTTCAGAACTGAATAACAAGCTCTACAGAGCTCGGGGGGAGCTAGAACTTGGAGAGGTCTCCCATTGTTGCTCATTCTCACTTCCTAGTCAGTCATTTCTATTTTTCAAGTGTTGTCTGGCACTGACTCTGACGCACGCGTTTTTGAGTAACAACACCACAGCTCTCAGACTTGGACTCTAATAAAGAAGACAAAGGGGGCAGTGTAAGCAACTAGCGTGGGATCCCGCATGGTGCATCAACAATGTTGCCGCCCCAACTTGCTGCATTACGATTGTTGGAGTGATGCTCCTCACCATGGCTAGAGTGACTCCAAAAAGGAACACCAAAAAGACAAGCCGTAGTGGCTTAGTGGTTAATGGTGTCCACCTAAAGAGGCAAGGGCCCGGGTTCAAGTCCCACAAGATGAATTTCTGTCCTGCCTCAAGGGAGGTGGAAAATAGATGCCAGGAAGCTAGTGTCAGGAATGCTGTCCTGGCGTGCCCTGAACTGCCTAAGTGTCCACGGCTCCTTAGTGCAAAGAGACTTCCAAGAGAGGTGTGTGCTTTGGGTCGCCACAACACCAAGGGAGCAGAATTCTGACAGAATACAGATTGCGGAAGCTGAGAAAGGCTGGGAATCATCAATGGTTAGTTATTCAAGTGACATTACATCAGATTCCTATAGCCTGTGATCTAAGCTTTCCAACGCATCCAAGCACGCCCAAAACGGAGCAGTAGAGCCCCTGCTACGGCCGTCAGAGTAAGCCATGGTGGAGCCGAGCCGCCCACCATACCCACGAACGGGAG
>SZWC01003729.1:154300-166534 GCA_023375785.1 Penium margaritaceum | reverse complement strand
CATTGGGTGGTTAGAAGAAGGGTTCGTCGCCTCCCTTTCTTCAATGCGAGGCAAGGCAAGGAGAGACTCACCTGCCGAGAGTGTGCAGTGAGCTTCTTGCCATTGCGTCAGTGCATTGGTGTTGCGACCAACGGCCACACCTGCAGCGCATGTGCCGTCCACCCTCCACACTGCCCACACCGACGACATGATGGGGCGCCGCTCTTTCTCCTCTTTCTCCTCTTTCTCCTCTTTCTCCTCTTTCTCCTCTTTCTCCTCTTTCTCCTCTTTCTCCTCTTTCTCCTCTTCTCCTTCCTTCTCCCTTGGTTTCCTGCTGCCCTTTCTCGACTTGTTTCGCTGCTTTTCCTTTCGTCGTTTGTTTTGGAGGGGTTGGGATGGATCGCCTTCTTTGGTTGGACGCTGCTCCCTGTCAACCTGCTGCAGCTGTTGCAGCTGCTGCTGCTGCGATTGCTGCTTTCGCGAGTGCTATGGTGGCGCTACGGCGGGCTGCGCCGGCGAACCAACGCAGCTGGCGGCTGCCTGGGGAGGAGTGGCGGAGGCAGCGGAAGTGGAAGCGGCGGAGGCAGCGGAAGTGGAAGCGGCGGAGGCAGCGGAAGTGGAAGCGGCGGAGGCAGCGGAAGTGGAAGCGGCGGAGGCAGCGGCAACAAAACGACAGTCGCACAGCCGCGAGGCAGTACGTTAGACAGCGCAGTATGTGATTCAAGGGCGACAGCAGCAGCCGCTGCTGTCTCTGCTGCCGCTGTTGCTGCTGTTCCTGCTGGTGGTGCTACTGTTGCTGCCGGTGCTGATGCTGGTGCTGCTGCTGCTGGTGATGCTGCTGCTGGTGTTGCTGCTGTTGCAGCTGCTGCTGCTTCTGCTGCTGCTGCTGCTGCTGCTGCTGCTGCTGCTGCTGCTGCTGCTGCTGCCGCTGCCGCTGCTGCTGCCGCTGCTTCTGCCGTTGCTTCTGCCGCCGTCGACGCTGCTGCTGCTGCTTCTGCTGCTGCTGCTGCTGCTGCTGCTGCTGCTGTTGCTGCTTCTGCTGAAAGTGCTGCTTTAGTTCCTTGGCTCTGCAGCGAAGAAGGCGTCCGCGCCAAGGTGTTGTGACCCGTGTACGAGCGCGATCAGGTGATTGTCGAACGGAGAGGGGGAGGACAGAGGCCGCTGGAAATGCCAGCCGCCGCACTGCACTGCACTGCACTCGAGCTGCACGAGAGGAAACTCGTCACCTTCCGCGCCGCCAAAAAAGCCCGTCAAGGGACGGCGGGGCCATGGAACTGCCATGGCCCAACCCTCCGCCCAGCGCGGCGTGGCGTCGTCGCTGCCTGCCTACGGCTGACATCGGATAAACCTTGGACTATGTTCGATGTCGGACGTGTACATGGCTGACTAGCTCATTTTACGTACCCTCGTTCTCACCGACAGAGGCAGGGAGCAAAACAAACATCCGAGACAAATAACAGGGTTGAGCCCGAAGGCAAATTAAACATATCAGGGCGTGATAGATTGATATTCATGCGAATCATAGTGAAATGAAACTGCTTTTATTTATTTAGAGGATAAAAATACCCCAAAACACAATAATAACACATTCCAAAGGTAGTGTGTGGAATGGTGAAAAAAAAACTCCTTTAGGGGGCCCCTGCTCAAAGTTCACTCTTCTTGAGACGAAAAATCACAAAAATAAAACCTTGAAATTTCAGATATATCATTAGAAAATTACCTTTCAAAGGAGGATACAGGTGTGGTTGTTTCCATCAAGAGGTGTTGCAACATCCATAAAACAAAGTTTCTAAAATCGCGTACATTCATCTTCAATCGAATTCAACTTGGAACACTGTGTTTCAATTTTTCGTTTCAGAATAGTTGTGAAAATGCATGTGGTATCCGAAAATGTGTGATACATTATGTTCAAGTTCCTCTTGCAGCGAGTATATTATGTTTCCATTTCCATCTCGCGGCATGAGGTGAAAGAGGGAGGCACCAGATCGTGAGTTTCTGATGTTTTGATTCATAAAATTGATATATCTTGAGATGGGTGCCAGGATGTGAATGTGTAAAAAAGAAGTCCTAAATTCATACAGAATACTCATCAATCACTCATCCCAGAAGTTATGAAGGTGTTCCATGATTTTCAAATGTTAAGCATTGGTTTCTCATCACTTGAGAGGGTTTCTATGTCACACGACTTGAAAGTAAACATGTGCTTCATGTTATCTTGAAGGGATCTTTTAGAGAAGATTCTAGGAAGCTTCCTAGCACGCTTGCCACTGGCTAGGCGTCAGTGCTCAGTCAGCTCACGGCGTCAACACAGGTCAGACGCCATACGGCAAGGGTTTGGCTAGACGACATGACTCAGTGTCAAATGTGCTTCCATTAATAAACACCTGCAGAGAGAGATAACAAATGACAAGCCCACAGCATAAATACCTGTCGCGGCGCACGACATGTGTCGCACACGACAGTGCAAGGTCTGTCCTAAAACCTGCCAAAAACATCGTTTTGGCCGTAACTGTGCACAGACAAATAAGAACGCTACGCCGTCTGAACTTAGAGATGCAGAATCTCGAGCCGGACGCTACGACTAGTCACACGCATAATTCCGGCACCAATCGGTGGACAGAAGATGCAAAACATGCAAATCGGGCTCAAGAGCCAGTCCACTGAGAAAACTCTAGCGTCTGCGAAAAAAGCCGTAAAGCACCCCGGCAAGCACCCAATGCGTCATGGCAACTCTCTGGCACCTGCTGGTGGATGGAGCCACCTCTCGTCGGTGCTCCAGTGCCAGCTGCGTCCACATCAAGGATAGGCTGCATAAGAACTGCAGGAGGTCCGAGACAGCATCCACGACGCTGGGACAGTCGTCGGTCAGCTCCGAGAGGGTGGTCCACCACCTGCCGACGCGTCGGTGTCTCTGGGGTTCGCATCGGGGACCATGTCTCCGGGGTCTGCATCGGGGACCATGCCATAGGGGACCATGTCGTCGCTGCTCTCCTTGCCATCGCTCGTGACGGGTGGAAGCCACACACACCAACACTCCTCCTGGCTGACCCAACTGTCAACATAACGATGTCTGAGCGAAAGCAAGAGATGATGGCTCAGGCAACCAATCATAACGAGCACTGATCAAGCATACCACAGCACAAGGACTCCTCGTGACAATGGTGCATCCCACCAAAAGCACTGGTCTCGACCATGCACAAAGTCAATCACACACCTACGTGTCAAACATCATGCAAGGGAGACAGAGAAACAAGGTCTCCTCGTGACCCCGGAAAATTTCTCCAGGTATGTGGGTCTCGACCACCTCATGAATGGATCATACATAACACATGGAGGCAATGGGTCTTCACATCACACCGGTGAAACTCACCAGGTGTGCGAGTCTCGACCAGCATAACCTCGACCATAGCATCGTGCCACACTCCAAGTAACCTCGCTGTCCTCAAAAGAGTTTTAGGCCAAAGTCCACACACCAACACTTCCCCTGGGCTGCGGAGGTTGACACTACGAGCAAAGTTGATGGCTACTCCCAACACAATCCGTGATGAGGGAGCACGGCTCCCCCATGGCCACATACCCCTGCACAGCAATAGCAAGGGTGACGACGATGCTGGTGGGACGAGAGTAGCTATGTCCTCGGCTGGAACCGCCGTGGCGTCAGCGACACCGGTCAGGATACCGAGGTGTCGGAGGTACGCAGCTGGCTCTGTATCCTCCATGTCGCACACGCGGACGTCTGCTCTCACCGAGGGGCCATTGCGTGCACGTACCACAGCTACTGCAAGAACGGAAGCGTACTGGGCCTCTACGTCTGCCTCTGACCCTGTGTCCGACCACTCCACAATGGACGATTGATCCTCATAGAGGAAGTCTGCCTCGTCAAGGTGATCCATCACCTGCTCCTGCTATCCAGCACTATCTGTCTGAACCACCTGGGCGTCTGTTGGGGGCCGAGTATCAGCATCTCTATCACCTGCTCCTGCTGTTGCTCCTGGCACCGTGGCAGCTGTCTCCACACCAGCTAATGTGGGAGCGCGCACACCGTCAGGCGCAGCTCCTGCATTGGCCGTCGTCATGTCATTTGCCAGGGTATCAATGAACACCATCCCCTTCCCCGACTCAGACTCAGCCTCGGACCAATCGTCCTCCGACGAAGAGTCTCCATCAGGGCAAACGTCTTTCCCAGCCAAACTCTCCACTAGCTGAGTCTACTGTGTAGCTCATCCGCCTCAATCATCCTGCGTTGTAGAGCAGTCGCCTCACCAATGCCGAGCTCCGTCGTGGTCGTTAGCGGACAAACCATCCCCCCCACGATTGACACCTCGGCAGGAGCTGTGGGGACTCGGAAGACCAACCCATGGACAGGAGACGAGGGGGTCTCATCACCTGAGACTCCTCCCACAGCCGCGTCTGATGGTACTGCCTGTGCGCGCCGTGCAAGACGAGCAGTTGCCGCTGCACACAAAGAGTGCAAGAACGAGTGGTACGACGAGGGGCTGAGGGTCCGTCCATCAGTATGATGCTGACAACCTCCAAGAGGAAGCGGAGGGCGACGGATGTAGACAAGAGATCCTCTATACTAGCATTGTTGGAGGAAGGGATGCAGGATCGGGGGGAAGATGAGGATGAAGTGGGAGGCGACACCTGCGGTGGGGTGACAGCTTGCTCAGAAGTCACGTGGTCAAAGAGCTGCTGGACCATGTGCTTGAGGTTGCGGACCTCCATGTGTAGGGCGGCCATATTACCACGCAGAAGCGCTGTGGCATCACTCGGTGACGTATCCACCGAAGGAGGAGGTGGAGAGGATCGTACCCAGGGAGGATGCCACCCAAGAGGGTGCTGTCGGCACTGGCGCCAGCCATGCTGCCTATCTCGACAGTAATAGTACAAAAACCCTGAGGACAAGTGGGACTCGTTCCACGGCTGCATCGACCACTGTGTCGGTGGCAGCTGCCACGGCTGAGGCTCAGGCGCAGACCACGGCGATGGCAACGCCCACGGCCACACTACGTAGCTTATGTCGAGAGCTGAGCGTAGGTGATAATCTCACACACTTGACCCTGGTGGTGAAAAGCACCACGTAGAGGGATACGAATGCAGCAACGTCTCTCAGACGGGCTGCGATGTCCGTACCAGCCGCTGCCGCTGCGGCTGCATCTGCAGCTGCTGCGTGCTGCTGCTACGGTTGGTGTAGCTTGCGGCTGCTACTGCTCGCAGCCGGCGAAAGCTACTACTGCGAGCTGCTTCTTCCCCTTTTTCTTGTGTGTACACACCGGTGACCAGACACGGGTGGTGCTGCTATAGTGGCTGCTGCCTGTAGCTGCTCCTGGAGCAGGTGCTTCCCGTCGATGTTGCTGCTATGGATGCATTTGCTTACAGCTGCCGCCTCTATCTCTGATGCCTCCACCGCATTGTTGCAACGTAGTCGTGTTGGGTCCCTCCAGGATCTGCTGCTGCTACTATGGGTGGCTACGGCTGCTGCCACTCACTGCTGCTGCTGTTGCGTCTCTGCTGCACAGCACAATGCGCTGTGGCTCGTTTGCTCTGATTCCAAGAGAAGATTCTAGGAAGCTTCCTAGTACACTTGCCATTGACTGGGCGTTAGCGCTCAGTCAGCTCGCGGCGCCAACACAGGTCGGATGCGAAACGGCAAGGGTTTGGCTAGACGACACGACTCAGTGTCAAATGTGCTTCCATTAGCAAACACATGCAGCGAGAGATAACAAATGACAAGTCCACAGCATAAATACCTGCCGCGGCGCACGACAGGTGTCGCACGCGACAGTACAAGATCTGTCCTAAAACCGGCCAAAAAACACTGTTTTGGCCGTAACTCTGCGCAGACAAATCAGAACGCTACGCCGTCTGAACCTAGAGATGCAGAATCTTGAGCTGGACACTACGACTGGTCAGACACATAAGTCTGGCACCAATCGATGGACAGAAAATGCAAAACATGCAAATCCGGCTCAAGAGCCAATCCACCGAGAAAACTTTAGCCTCTGCAGTATAAACCGCAAAGCACCCTGGCAAGAACCCAGTGCATTGTGGTAGCTCTCTGGCAGCTGCTGGTGGATGGAGCCACCACTCGTCGGTGCTCTGGTGCCAGCTGCGTCCGCATCAAGGATAGGCAGCAGATTAACTGCAGGAGGTCCGAGACAGCATCCACGAGGCTGGGGCAGACGTCGGTCAGCTCCGAGTGGGTGGTCCACCACCTGCGGACGCGCCAGTGTCTCCGGGGTCCGCATCGGGGACCATGTTGTCGCGCTCTCCTGTACCGTTGCTCTCCTTGCCGTCGCTCGTGACGGGTGGAAGCCACACACACCAATACTTTTCTCCAGTAATGGAGACTCCGCCAATAGCAGCGACCAAAACGAAGGAACCTATAGTTTTGATTCATAACTTTTCCACATGAAATTTCCATCCATCTAGCTTTGGATTAAATAGCATGTAATTGATGTTCCATGAAATTGCCAAAATGTGTGACAAACAATGTCAACACAAAAATTGAGAATCGGGCCTCAAATCTCATGACAACAGGGTCTAGTCACCAAGTTCAAGGAAACTAACTTACCCCCATTGTCCCCTCCTTTTTAGTGCTCCATGGCCAACATGATTGTAGTGAGAGCAACTCCCATGTGTACATATAGCTAACTGTGACCATTTAGCTGTGTCCATGCTCCCGTAGATCTCTCATGGGTACCCACCTGGCGTCGGAGCAACGGCGGATAATGATCCACATGTCCACAGCTGAAGGACAACTGCCACATTGACCCAGAAACTTGCTAATTCACTTAGTCCTTTCTCTACAACCTCTGGAGTTTTCTCAATGGACTGACCTTAAGCCCGATGTGCATGGTTTTGCATTACGTGTCAACTAGTTGATGCCAAACCTATGCATGTGTGTAGTCATTGCGTCCAGCTCCAAACGTTGCATCTGGAGGTTATGACAGTTTCCCATTTGGATGCGTGTGCACTGAGTCGCGACCAAAACAGTGGTTTCCGCCTGGTTTAGGACAAACGGACCTTTCTGCATGCACCATCCGCCATTCACGACGGCAACTGTCTATCCTCTGTGATTGCTAGTTGTCATTCTTATTTTCACGTTAGAGCTTTTCAAGCTTTTAAGACTATGCGTACCGCTCCTAGCCAAACCCTTACTCTTCTTACACCTGCCTTGCATGTTGGTGCAGTAGCTGACTGGAATGCGTTTCCACATTAGCGAGAGCACCGGTAGGAAGATTCTAAGGAAATTCTGATGGTATGAAAGTAGCACAACATTCCTTGTTCTACTGCAAAGCCAAGACGCAACATCGGCAGCGGTAGTGAGTGGATGTCCTGGTTGGCCCCACCATGCCGTGGTGACCTGCCATAGTAGATAGTGGGAGCAGATACACCGTCTCATTTTCAGCAATACCAACATCGCCACGCAACCTCCCTGAGTGGATGTCAACAACATCTGCAGCACCAGTGTGAGGGGGGCTGCACCAGTAGCTGCTCCAGCGGCAACTTCAACAAAACATTACAGTAGCGGGGGACGCAATAGCAGAGTAATTTAGCAATTGCAGGCAGCGTGGCAGCAGCCACATGGCAGCAGCTGAAAAACATGCAGTAATAGCAACGTGACAGCGCGGTAGCAAAAATATCTGTACCAGAAATGAAGCAGCTATAGCAGAATCAAAGCAACAATAGTGTGGCAGAAGCAGTAGCGAGTAGTGATAAGACAACAGCAGCATAGCATTGGCAATGGTAGAAGCAACAGCAGCATAAAAGCAAGATTAGTAGCGATAGAGCAGCAAAATTAGTCGAGGTCCTCTAGCCGTAGCAGCACTACAGCAACAGCAGCACAACTGCGCAGCTGCACTTTGCTATTGCAAACGGCAGCCACATGAGACACAGCTGGAACCATGACTAAAAACCTATGTAGATATGCTGCGTAGTAACAGCCACAACAGTAGCAGTAGCTATCACTACTGATGTGAGAGGGGGGTGATGAGGCCTTCTCCTCATTCCAGGCCACGTCAAGTTGCATGAAAGGAGAGACAAAAACACAAAAGGGAGGAGATGGACAAGAGACAACATGTAAAGGACATGTCACATGGTTCTAACCCTGCTGAAATCAGCAGTACTCATGCAAATGTCTCCATAACCTTGCTCACGTCAACAGTATGTCTGTTGCGAACATTGGTGCCTTAGCCAAAGGTTTACCCGGGACATGATTTTTTCCAGCATTTCAACTTCTCAAGGAACACTAACATTTTTGCTGATTCGATACATTTGTGTCTCAGCGCAGACAGAGCGTGGCACATGGTGCAAAGGGCTGACAAGGGAAAGGAGCTAGCGGACTCTTTTGTGTCCTCCAAGTCAGGAACAATTAGCCCATGCTCAGCAGGAGATCGACGACCTCCACCATGCACAGAATGAGATGCGGCGACAGCAGCAAGCACATGCAACAAGAACACATGCAGGTGAGACAAGAGGGAAGGATGGAGGGATCAACACAGCCACAGGGACAGATGTGCCAATGGCGACTAACACAGGTACACTACAAGGTGTGCGTGTGAGGAACAGCAGAAGAAAAGAGCAAGATCTGCCAGTGGAGACTGACTTAGGCACAAGACCAGGTGTGATAGTGGGGGGTAACAAAGGAAAAGGACCAGGTGTGCAGGTGGGGACCGTAAAAAAGCAGAGGATCAGGTATGCTCGTGGGGACTAACAAGGCCACTGGACCTACCATCAAGATGGCCATGTCGTCATCGGCCCATACTCGGACCACAAGTGAGAAGATCCTCACGGACACATCTGCAAGCCTAGACTCAAGGCGTTGCAATGGCCACATCGGGGACAAAAACAGGCAGTGTTAGAGATTAGTGGCACTGGATTCTCTGCCCACTTTTGTAACTTTAGGATCCCTTACTGCTACACGGAGTGTCAGCAGTCCCTTCACAAGAGCACGGTCGAGCATTGACCCCATGCAGCTTGCGTGTAGCAGACATCTTCCAATCCAGGAGATTCCTGCCGTAGCCTTGACAGCAACAGGGGCAAAAGCTCCGCTAGGGTGCAACTGAAACAGGAACCTCAGGACCGTACAATTTTGGAGCTTTGTCTGTAACTAGCACTCCGCACTCAAGGAGGTGTGATTGTGTTTTCACAGCTGAGTGGTCCACAATAAGCTTGTCCCTTTGAGTTTTTTCCCCATGCTAATGCTTGTGGGGAAGCTACGCCAAAGCTTGATGAGGGTGGCATTCACAACATCCCTTGGCTTGATTAGTCACACACTCGTGTCATCTGTTATTCTCAGTCTTCTACTAATAGCTATCCAGAAGCAGCATGTTCCAAGGCATAATTCTTGGTATTGACAAAATGTCGTAAGGATAGAGGATATGACATTTTACAAATTTGGCCATGTTTTCAGTCTCTTACATCTATGAACAAAAAAAACTAATCCCCTTACGCATTCGTCCTACTTTGGCGGTCAACTAACATTTTTTTGGCCAACACCAAAGCAGACTTACCAGGCACAATGCTCTACACCAACAATTTGCGTCCGTAGTACACATCTGGATATTTTAAAATTACTATGTCAACAGGATTTGAAAGGCTCACAGCTCACACATGCGACCATACGTGCAATTCCCGCACTGCCCCTCCTCACCCTCCCTATTATTTTCATGCCTTCTAAAAACCGAAAACCGGGGTGCGCCATGGGGAATCCGAGAGGAGGAAACTTTGCTTCATTCATATCTTGAGCAACCATACAGAACTCGCTTCATATGTACATGTACACATGTATCTAGATATAGATGTGTGTAACGGTTCTATCTTCAGCTCCTGCACTTAAGTCATCATTGGAGTCAGCAGAATGACATCTAGAGCTCGCTCAAGGGGTTTTTCCCTCTGCGTCACTGTGGGGGAAATCGTCATCAACGACCCATGCAGAGAGACTTGAATAATTCAAGTCTCTGGAGGTCCATTTCCGTTTTTACCTCATCCCCTTGTTCAGGGTCCGAAACGAGGGGGGCATTAAGAAACTGCTAGGAAGCTTCCTAACCTTGCTGCTGCTGACGTGGCGACACTGTCCAGTCAGCTGGCGCACTAGCAAGCAAGCAGGTGCAAGAAACAACAAGGGTCAGGCTAGGGAGACGCACAAAATCTCATAAGCTCCAATAGCTTAGTAATGCAGAGGGAGATAACAACTAACAAGCACATAGCATAAATAGCTGTCACGGCGCACGGCGGATGACGCATGCGACAGTGTCAGTTTCTCCTAAAACCTGCCCAAAACCACTGTTTTGGTCGTAACTCCGCGCACAGGTATCCAAACGCAACACCGTCTCAACCTAGAGATGCAGAATCTTGAGCCGGATGCTGCAAATGGTCACACACACAAGTATGACATCGATTGGTGGAAAGACAATACAAAACATGCAAATGAGGCTGAAGAGCCAGTCCACCGAGAAAACTCTAGCGTTTACAGAAAAACCGCAAAGCACCCCGACAAGCACCCAGGATGTCGTGGCAACTGTCTGGCAACTACTGGTGGATGGAGCCCAAACTCATCGGTGCTCTCGCGCCAGCTGTGTCTGCATGAAGGATCATATCACCGTGCTCTCCAGTAGTACTGCTCCACACCACTAGTGTAGGGTGACGGGTGGAAGCCACACAAACCAACACTCGCCCCGGCCGACAAATCCGTCACCACGACGAGTGGGGAACCACACTTACTGTCTATCCTAAACACCCACAAGACAAGGTCTCCTCGTGACAGTGGTATAACTCACCAAGTACCCGGGTCTTGAACGTGCACGAAGTCAATCACACACCTACGTGTCAAACATCATGCAAGATATACAAAGAAACAAGGTCTCCTCGTGACCCCGGAAAATATCCCCGGGTGTACGGGTCTAGACCAAACTATGCATGGAGGCAATGGGTCTCCATGTCACACCGGTAGAACTCACCAGGTGAGCAGGTCTCGAGCAGCATAACCTCGACCATAGCATCGTGCCACGCCCAAAGTAACCTCGGTGCCCTCAAAAGGGTGTCAGGCCAAAATCCACACACCAACACTCCTCCTGCGCTTCAGAGGCTGACAGCACGAGAAAAGCTGATGGCTGCTCCCAACACAATCCCTGAGGAGGGAGAACGGCTTCCCCATGGCCACATACCCCTGCATAACAATAGCAAGGGTGACGACCATGCTGGTGGGATGTGCTCGCACAGAGCCTCACCCTGGAGCGGCGTCGTCGCTGTCGTAGTTGTCACTGCTATCGTCATCTGCTGATGTGACTGGTGCAGTGCTAAGGGCCTCCTCCAAAACAATGACCTGCTGTATGGCCTCCAAATTTTGAGCTACACATCGCCTCGCGGCCTCCATAGCGTTGAGGCGTGTTTGCAGCTCGAAGAGCTCTGACGTGGTAGCCAACTGGCTTGCTGCATCTGCGACATGTAGGCGGTCGGTCGCGGAACGAACATGACGGTGGACCTTGATCGTATGCGCGTCGGCACGTGCCACCTTGCGGTGTCATCCCGTAGGAAGGAGTGGAGTTACGCCTACTCGTTACACAAGTTGACGTCCTGTACGTCAGTCTTCGACTCAAGTGCCGCCTGGCCACGAGCTCCTAGCGGGGTGTGGGCGCAAGCCAATGAGTCACCGCGTAAATTGCTTGGGGCTATAGGAATGGCTGCTGCAAATGCACCTGCTGCTTGTGACACACCTGAAGCTCAGCCGTCAGCTAATGGCCGGTCGTCGGTATGTGTAGTTGGTGTCGTAATGTGCACATATTCATCCGTGGTATCGTCGCGGTCATCGAAGGTGCGGTTGGTGTCGTAATGCTCCTCAGGACCCCTGGCGCGCAACCCATCATCCACCTGCTGCTCGAGTCCGCCTGTCCCGCATGTGCATCTTGTAGATACCACTCAGCTGCTTCGAGATTCATGTGTACATCCTCCACACACTCCTTGACAGCCTGTCATGCTAGAACAACTACGGTGTAATAGCGGCTGCTGGCCTCCCGGATCTTGGCCAGGAGACTCTGCACGTGCGCCTCCTCTCCAGCCACGGCTGCCTCCTCAGCATCCATCACTTATATGTATATGTATATGTATATGTATATGTATATGTATATGTATATGTATACGTATACGTATACGTATATGTATATGTATATGTATATGTATATGTATACGTATACGTATACGTATATGTATATGTATATGTATATGTATATTTATATGTATATGTATATGTATATG
>SZWC01003729.1:118764-152500 GCA_023375785.1 Penium margaritaceum | reverse complement strand
TGTATATGTATATGTATATGTATATGTATATGTATATGTATATGTATATGTATATGTATATGTATATGTATATGTATATGTATATGTATATGTATATGTATATGTGTATGTACATGTACATGTATGTGTATATATAATGGGTCTTGTTCCTAGTCCTTCACTATGGTCTTTGTTGGAGGTTGCAAAATGGCGCCCAGAGCTCTCTCGAGAGGTTTTGCAGTCGTCGTCACTCTTGGGGAAATGTTTATTTACGACCCTTGCAGGGAGACTTGAATGAGTCTCTGGAGGAGCATTTCTGTCATTGCCTTTCCCCCGTATTCTTGCTTTGAAACGAGGGGAAGTTATCCTGGAATCTGTGATTTTGCGTGAGTATTTTTGTTTCAAAAATTGCTGTTTGACCAAGAAAAATTCAAGTTTGTCTTTTTAATCTGTGAGCACAAGACTGTCTTGTGCAAGTCACGATCTGCAATTTTTGTCTGACATCTCTTGTTCGCCCCTCTCTCACACACGCTCACCCAATCCCTTGTCCTCGCTCGCTCTCGTTGGGAAGGAGGGCAAGGGACGGTTAGGGCACAAGGTCACAAGCCTCGCTCTTGAGACCCTCGTGGCCTTTCATCCTCCAATCAAGCCACCTGCTTGATTGACAGCTGGTAGCTTCTCGGTGGGTGGCCGGCCAGTAATGTAACCGGCCATCGGCCATCCAGCCGGCCAGCCGGTTAACAGAGGCTGGCTGGTCACTGGCTAGCCGGTTAATAGCGAGTTTTGGCTATGATCTACCCTCTTGATATCACTAGGTAGGAGGACCAAATCGGCTCTCCCGCTACATTGTTCCCCAGGTATTATGAATTTTCCCCGTTTAATAGTTGAGATTTCAATATTATGAAGAGAAAATTTATTTTTTCAATCACCAGCTATGCATGAACGCATGCACAGGACTTGGACCTAAGTTTTAGCTTGTCGGTGAGCACGGCTAGCAGCCCTGTCCTACAGTGGTAAGAACCTATCCGTTCCCTAGTCAGCTCGGCAGTCCTAACTGAGCTAGCACAATGACTGCCGACCACGACAATGAGGTACCCCTTGCCAACGTTCAGTACGCGCTTGCTTTCGCTAGTGCAGCTGCAGGCATGTTGGACACACTAGCCTCTGCGTCAGCTAATTTTGCTAGCTATAGTACATTCGACAAGCGCAGCCGCTGCCACCTCCACCGGTCGTGCCATTGAAGCTTACATAGAGGCTGCAATGGCAGTTGGGCCAGTGGCAGCATCGTCAGCTGACCTTTCTCAGCATCTAGTAGCAGCCACTGCTCAGGTGGCCTCTCTAGTTGTGACGGCCACCTCCGACATCGCCTCTACTACATCAGCCATCCGTATCGTCACAAATGCAGACATTACCTCGGGAGCATAAGAGCCTTTTGTCATCTGCTCTCATGTTGTCGCAGTCATCTCCACCACAGCAGCAGCATCGACCCTGAGTGCAGCCGCACTGTCTGGGGGTTTCCATCTTGTCGTCCCCTTGATCGCCTCCTTCTCCGTCCTTGCTGCCGATGCAGCTACATCCATTCCTCCACTCTTTGCCGACTCGCATGGTCCATTCCACGACCTGTTGTTTTGAATCGTCTCCTCTTTTCTGTGCCTAGGGTATGTTTCTTTGGTCGGACTGTCGTGCATCGCAGCGAATATCATCAATATGCCCTCTTTGTCTTTCCCATCCCCAGTGGGACGGGGGAAACTCTGCCACGTTTTTTCCAGAAGAATGGTGTGTCGCCATGCCTGATGATGACGAGCCATTCATTGGGAGCTCCAGTGTGAGCTACGTGTCACACGCAAGGCTCAGCGTATTGTTGAGGAACGGCTTTGAGCACAAGCTAGTGACCGTGCTAAGCTAGCTGATGAGGTCGATGTGTTGGCCCTCTTTCGCCTGCTTGTCGCATCTCTCACTACCGCCCCTACAGTGGCTGCTGCACTGCCTGCCACCTCATGCTCCACTACCTCTAACCCTTCTGCGTCCACCTCGTCTGGCTCCACTGCTTCTGCTGCCAGCTAGCATACTGCACCTACACCACACCACCACGAATTCTACTCCGAGGCCCCTGTGCTTGTCCCTGGTCTTGTCTTTTCCACATGGGTCGTGCGCTTTAGCACCTGGGCATAAGGGGATCAACTCTGAGAGTAATACTACTTGGCTGACCCTTCTGTCAACCCTCCTTTTGTGCTTGTGCCCTTTGAATCCACACGTGCCATAAGATCTCATCACAGCTGCGCCTGAACCACTGACTAATGACGTCGGTACTTACAATGCCGATCCAGCAACACGCAATGCTACCAACCCCATTGGCGCATATGCATTCCTGTGCTGTCGCTCCACTGTCACTGGCCTGGCCACCCAAAGTGCAGTGACTTTCCAGTTCAACACCTTGCTGATGCTTGCTGATGAGGAAACATACGTCTTCTAGGCTCATGGCATCAACCGCCTTCAGGAGCATGGGGATACTTTACCTTGTCAGCTCTCAGCTGTTCTCAGTAAGGTGAATAGCCTGAATATCCTGATCCCAGAGCCTTCCGACCTTTTGCATGAGGCCAAGGCTGATGAAACGATGCGTCTTGTTGCACAGCCCGCTCCCACAAAGTCCTCACCCAGGGTCGGTGCCCTGTGGGACTTTGTCTCTAAGCGTCTTGATGCCTATTGGACCAACCTGTAGAACAGATGCCTGCACCACTATGCTGTCACAATTGTCGCTGATCTCACAGCCCCTGCTTCTCCATCCTCTTCCTCCTCTTCTCCCTCATCGGCCTTGACTACAGGTGCCATAGCACATGCTGCGCAGGGCTGCGGCTACGGCAGGGGCAGGGGAGGTGAGGGGAAGGAGAAGAACAAGGATGATGCCTCTCGTGCACCGATCCGCTCCGTCGTTTGCTAGAACTGTGGCCTGAGCAAGCACAATGCCCTTAATATTTCTACTCCTCCTGGAAATTCCCGCCTGGCGACTGTGATGCGTGCCAACTGGGCCTGCACTGCTGGTTTGTCCTCATCTGCCTCGTTGTCTAGCTCACGCACCAGCCCCACCTCCTTGATGGCACACACCCAATCCATGACCAGGGCCACCTTCGCTCCTCCCTTTCCTGACCCATAGGGGTGGCCCCCGCCCTAGGGTGCACAGTCGACCACGAGGCCCCCTTCCTCCGCTTACGCACCACTACCATGGTACCTGTTCACCTACTTGTCGCAGCCACCGTTGAATGCTCTATCCGTCTCCTCCCAGCCGGTCACGCCAGTAGCCTCTGAGGGCGAACGTCAGCTGGAGCAGTCCCTCACTCACCTGCTCTGCTTCCAAGATCAGGGAGGTGATATTTTGGCTGCACGCCCCAGAGTTCATGTGTGAGTGTGACAATGTCTCGTGTGAGGATTCGGAGTAGTTCAGGGAAGTCAGCTTGAATGTGTCCCATGGATTACATGTGGCAGTCTGTGACCCTTCCTTGCTGTCTTGTTGCCTATGGCTAACTCTCCTCGTCTGTTCCAACTGTTGGCATTGTCGCCACTTGTGGTCTTCTGCTGTTTGTTTGCATGTCCGGGGGCTTCTGGATCCTTGATTCAGGAGCTACCCACCACATAACCCTCGTTTGCGCTGTGTTTGTTATTTTTGGTCCAGTTGGCTCCATTCTTTTTTTCCACACTAGATCTGGCCAGATGCTCCCTGTTCAGGGTGTTGGTGTTTTGCTCTTCGTTGGTCCGAGTGGTGATGTGTACTTGCCGGACATGTTGTTTGTTCCCTCTCTTGAGGTGAGCTTGGTATCTGTCATGACTCTGGACTAGCAGGGTAGAGAATTCACTGCCAGTCGTGGTGTTGGCAAGGTCTCGTAGCGTCCAGCTGGTCACGCTGTCCTGCGTGGTGTGCACTATGAGCAGTTGTATCGCGTTCCTTTGTTCGCTCACGCCTCTTCTGCTGTCGGCACTGCCCTTGTCCACGTCGCTCATCTCTTGCCTGAGCATGTTCGTTTGCTACATCTTTATCTTGGTGATGTGCATACTGACGCTATCACAAGCATGTTCCATCTCCAGCCTGAAGTTGGCCTTGACCATGCCTTTTTCTTGCTCCCTTGCTCGTCTGAATGTCTTGAATGTGTCTAGGGCAAGATGCACTGCTCCACTTTCTTTTCTTGTGACAGCCAGTCCACGCATCCCCTTCATCTTGTACATGCAGATGTTATGGGGCCGCTGCCCCATGACTTCCTCGGTGGATAGGTTTTGCTATGTCCTTTGCCTTACCGATGATTTTTCTCGTTACCGATTGATTTTCACTCTTTGTTAGAAAAGAGATGTCTGTCCTGTTCTCGACTCATGGCCTTTTCATGCTGAATGTGCCTGCCAGCGATCCCTATGTGTCTTTTGCAATGACTGTGATGGTGAGTTCATGGGCCCCACCGCTCACCTTCTTGAGACTTGTGGGGTTCGCATCGAGCTCTCCGCCCCTTACACTCCCCAGAAAAATGGGTGTCCCAGCAGTGCAACCACATGCTTGCTGAAAGCATGCGATCCCTGCTTTCTGATTCCAGTGTGCCCTCCCTCTTTGCATTTGAAGCAGTTAGTTACATGACTTGGGTTTGAAATTGTGTGCCCCACTGTCCACTTCCCCGGCCCAGCACTCCGTTCAAACGATGGTATGGCTCTCGTGCTGACTAACGCTTTGCTCTGGTTTGGAGGGCAACATCGCTGCCGTCTGCCTTCCAGAGGAAGTTCGTAATGGGAAGTTGTCTCCGCGCAGTCGCCTCTATCCTTTCAATGGCCTCTCTGCCAAGTCCAAAGCCTGGCACTTCTGGGATACCGAGCATCAGCGTGTCATTGAGTCGCGCAATGCCCTATTCTTTGAGTCATTTTTTCTCCATGACCAGGACTGGTCTGCCTCTCCGTCATCCCTCTCTCGGCTCTTTCTGCTGGGAAGGATCCTCCTGACTCATTCGCACCCTCATTGCCTGATTATTGTCCTCTCTTGCTTCCCACTTGTTCCCCGTGTTGTCACTGTCTTCTGACGTTCTCTCACCTCTTGGGAGAGCCACCCCTCCATCTACGACATTGTCGTCGTCATCGGTTGATGATCACTCATCCCCTGAGTCAACCCTCTCTCCATCTCTGGTGCCCTCATTTGAGTCATCTTCCGTCTATGTGCCTGTCCCTCTGACTGTGCCTCCCTTGGCAGCACCTCCATTGGCCACAATGGTGGCCCCATTTTTTTGTGAAGGGCAGGTGTGTGCATTTTCTGCCCATCCTAATGCTAGTGGCTCCTGCGACAATGGAACGTTTCACTTGGCCCCTTCCACGTCTCAGGCGTGTTTAAAGGCCTTGCCTTAGCCTACCAGCCTTGATGCCCTTGGGCTGGTGACTAGGGTTGTGCACCCCAACACTGATATTGGGTATGCCCTCATTATGGGTGAGTTTTTTTGTGCTATTGAGGCAACTGTGGCAGGCTGTGTTGCCGAGTTTCATGCCGCCGCTGGGGCAGTCACAACGCCACTAGAACCCAACACAGCAAGTCAGGCGCAAGTGTCTCCTGATGCCCAGCTATGGAAGGCTATTATGTTTGAGGAGTTCAATGCTTTGGACGAGCATGCAGTCCACGAGCTTGTAGATCTCCCACCTGGGTGTAAAGCTGTTTCCACACACTGGGTCTTCCAACAGAAGTGAATGTCTAAAGGTATAATTGACTGCTACAAAGCACGTCTCACATAAAAGGGGTTCTCTTAGATCCTTGGCGTCGGTTTCAATGAGAGGTTTGCACCCGTGGGATGGTACACTACAACGGGGGCGCTCCTTAGCCTGGTCACTCACCACAAATGGGAAGGGGAGCATATGGATGTGAAGAACACATTCCTACACGGACGTGCGGAGGAGGAGATTTACGTGGTGCAGCTGTCGGGATTCACCCATGGAACTTCGAAGGTGTGGCGGCTGCAAAAGGCCCTCTACGGCCTGAAGTAGTGGCCACCTTGTTGGAACCAGTACATTACCTCCACCCTCAAGAAGGGGGGGTACTGATGCAGTTATGTTAACCCTGAACTTTTTTTGAGCCAGCAATCTACACCCCTTGTCTCAATCCTGGTGTACGTCAATGAATTACTGATCGCATCACCCAGCGCCTCAGCAGTGAGCTCAGTGAACGCATTGTTACGTATAAGATGAAGGACCTAGGTCGTGCTCGGGTTTTCCTGAGAATGGAGCTTGATCGTGACCGCTTGCAGCGCACGTGCGCCATGTCCACCAGGAAGCGCATGTGCGCAGCCTAGGGGAGAGATTTGCGTCCCTTCTTGAGTTTTTGTCATCTACGTTGTCGCCGATGACCCCTGTAGTTCAGTGGCTTCTTAAGAAACTGGATGTGTCTAGGATGGGGGAGCTGGTGGATGTCACAGATTACCTTCATGTCATCGGCTCCCTCATGTATCCTACCAGGACCACAACTGCAGACGTGGCCTTTGCAGTGAGCTTCGGGCACAGCTTTCATAGGGTCCACGGTCGCGTCACCTAGAGGCCACACTACCTGTGATGCACTATGTGCTCTCCACAGCATGGATAGGGATGTGCTACAAGGCACATCCTTCTGTTGTTGTTGACAGATACAGTGCGATTGACTGGGCTTATGACGTTGACGCTTGCAACCGCATAGGGTACATCTTCCTTGTCAATGGGACAGTAGGGTTATGGAAGAGTGGAAATCAGGCAAGTGTGGCACGGAGCTCAAGCAAGGAAAATTATGTAGCACTTGGTGCCAGTACATGTTAAGAACGTCTGGTTGTGTCGTTTGCTGCATCAGCTGCGCGTGCCCATTCGGTGCATTACCATGCGCTGAGAAAACTGGAGCAGAAAAGCCATCGCAGACATGATGGCATGCACCATACACCCACAAAGCATATGAAAATTGAGCATCATTTTGTGCGTGAGGGTATTGCTACAGGTGATGTTCGTTTCGTCTGGGTCGATACTCGCTAGCAGATGATGCTGGTTGCACCCGTGTTTCTTATGTGTGTTTGTACAGATCAGTGTCGTTGGTCCCTCTTATTGTGGTTGCCTTCGCGGTGCTCCTCCATGTACATGCGTTGTCTGCACATCATGAGGGAGTATTAGTGTGGGTGTCATGGACACGTGGTGACCTCTGGCTTGCTGCGCACACATCACCCTTTGCAAGTGACCGACGAGCTGCTCGACACTTGATGGGGTCCCACTTATTGATGTTGGTGCACCGGCGATCGGAGAGACATAGTGGCAGTTTGATGGACAGGCTACCGATAGCTTGAGCCTATGCCTCCATGGAAATGGAGGAGACAATTATGTAGGATTTAATGCATCACATTTGCATGCAATCCATTATGCACTTTGGATAATGCTTTTATGGTCTCGTGCTTTCGGGGAGGGGGGGGGGGCGTCCGAATGAGGTAGCTCGGATCTGACCCCCCTTAGGCAGAATTCTGTCGGAATTTGTTCGGCAGGATAATCGTGAAAATGGACCTAACAATGTTGGGTCAAGCCAAGTCGAGGGTGAGACCCCAAGGTTGATGGTGGGCTCGCTTCCACCCGGCCTTGGGGTTCTCAACCCGCGCTCTTCGCTCACGTCTCTCACTTACTCTTGTCATCGCGTTCTTTTGCCCAAGTGAAGCATATCCATGGCTGTCTTTTGGATATCCCTTACACCCTTAACTCGTCCCCCCCCCCCCTCTGCCTTTCTCCCTGCAGTTGAAGGGGAATGACAAGGTGTAGGAGAGCAAGCACAAGGAGAGGTAGCTTGTATGGCACTCAAGCTATGGATCGGGAGTGACATGAATGAACTTAGCGAAAAAAGACTTGTGCAAGATGACTAAGTAATGAGGGAGAGTTTTCATGGTGGATGAGGCTACCAATGCAAGATGGTCTTGCGTGGGACCTCAACTGTTGGTTATGATAGTGACGACACACGCAAGTGACCTCTTGACTCCACACACGCACACACACATCATCACTGCAGGTGACTGATTCGGACTAAAAGCTCTCTGGTGCAAAGCTGTGACGCAACAAGGAGCACACAGCTGTGGCAACACCATCAAGTCCTCAAGTGGTGGAAACAGCACCAAGACCAATCTTATGGAGAGCCAAATTGTGGTGATGTTGCACACTCTTACATTCTAGGATGGGGCACACCCTTATTGGAGTGCATGTGCCACATACATTCGTGATGTGTGCGATTTCTCACACCTTTGCATGTTTTCAGCCTAGTGAGCCGGGTTGCTGATCCCTCCGGACCACACGTCCGGTTTGTGCCGGCGTGTGAGAAACTGCCTGGAGCACTCGCGCTCCAGGGTCGGGTTCGATCCCTGGGTGGCGTCCGGGCCCCACGTCAAGAGCCTCACGTGGGCGGCCCGGTCAACCGGCACTTACCACTTCGCTCGCTTCTAACTCACTCACTTGTTTGATTGCCTTTACTCTCTCTTGCACTAAGTGAGCTTGCCCCACCCGATCCATGGCTTCACTCTCATGCCTGCCTACTTGCCTATCCTAGAAACTGCGGCAGCCTACTGGTATCAGAGCAGGAGGGAACGTCCCTCCTTGCTGCGCTCCTGAGACCTCATCAGGCCACTCTTAATGTGCGGGTGATCCCGCCCAAGTCCACTTAGTGCGACGGCGTCACCTTCCAATGGCCGCCATCCCCTGGACCCTTCTTCGGCCTCCTTGTACATTTTGACCACGATGTGGTCACGTGTGCAGCCCCTGCCATTCAGCATTCACGTGCACGTATCGTGTCCCATCGCAGCACCCGGTGCACCCACAACTCTCGTGGTAAACCGAACCTGTGCAGTCGTAGGCTCGGCCTCTTCTCGGCCCCAGCACGAGCATTGACCACGCTGTGGTCCTTGCTAGCGTCCTCGCTCCCGGGCAGCCGCATCCGTGTCCTTCAGCCTCACTGCACCGCACCCTCGATCCACGTTAAGGGGGGAAGGGGCGCGAAGGGGGGGAGGGGGGGGGGGCTCACGCTGTGCTCCCACCGCAGCACCCACAGCATCAGCAACTCTCCGCTGACATCCCCCTCTCTTCTCTCTCTCAGCAGCTGAGCTCTGCCTGGCTCTNGGGGGGGGGGGGGGGGGGGGGGGGGGGGGGGGGCTCACGCTGTGCTCCCACCGCAGCACCCACAGCATCAGCAACTCTCCGCTGACATCCCCCTCTCTTCTCTCTCTCAGCAGCTGAGCTCTGCCTGGCTCTGTGCGCTCTTTGAGTACACCCCGGGCACCTCACTCGTTGCCTCTTGGCAGCACCAGCACCTGCACTTCTCACCTGCCATGGCTCAGCCCTCTCATGCTCACACAGTGCACAGTCCTCTCTCTGACTTGAGCCACAGCAGCTGCCTAACCACCTTGGTTCAATCCCATCGTCTCAGGCTGCCTGCTCGGCAGCCAAGCGTTCGGCACCCTGGCTTCCCCTCCGGTGACAGAGCCCATCCCCATGTCACCCACGGCCGCGCGTGAGCGTTGCCGCATCGACAACGAGATAGCGTATTACGAGAAGAGGGCGGAACGGGAGGTGTGGTCAAGAGTTCGCCGTAGCAGCCCGGGGTACTACCCCGGTGAGGACTACGATCCGACCGACTATTACGAGAGGGAGGATGCACGAGACAACGCGCCCCACTGTCAGTCCGCAGGCGACGACTCGCCAACGGCATAGAACGAAATGCTCACGGCACCACCACATGAATGCCGACCTCTCCAGTCACCGGTAAGCCCACCCGTTGCCCATAGGACTCGTCAGCAGCAGCGTCGCGCTGCCCATCTTGGAGCAGCACCATCCCTTGCTGCAACAGCACCTTGGGCATCTCCTCCTCGTCGGGCTGCATCTCCTGGGGGATCATCTGCCGAGTCAGTTTCTACTCCATACCCTGACATTCTGACATCTCTGCAGGCTGCTCTTGTTTCCGGTGCTGCTGTTGCTTCTACCTTTGCTGCCTCTGCACGTGCTGCACGCGCACCAGCTAGCACCGCAGTTGGCAGAGCCATTCACACATACATTACAGCAGCAGTTGACCACGGTCCCTTGGCAGCCCCTGTTGTCAATGTCGTCACCCAGGTTGCCGCCGCAGACGCAGTCGCTTCAGCAGCAGCTATTGGTGCCACAGCGCTCTCTAGTACTGTAGACTCCATTCATACATCCACAGCATAGGCATCAGCACTGACCTCTGCCTCCTCCTCGGTAACACGTCACATCCAGCTGCTGATCTCGGCTGTTGCTACCATCTCCACCTTGTCGGCCGCTGCGTTGATGGGGGAAGCCTGCCTCATTGTCTCAGCATCGGCCACCATTGCAGTTGTAACTTCGTCAGCTGCAGCAGCTCTTCCACCACTACTCTCTCTGCGCCATTGTGCCTGGTGAGCTTGGTCTGCCCCTCTGCCCTGCCTCTCCTGTGTTGGCATCCTTGTGCGTTCAGGTTATTGTCTTGCAGCAGTCATCCGGCACACGCATCACACATTTCCCACGCCCACTGGGGCAAGGGAAACTCTGCCGAGATTTTTTCGGTAGAGTCGCATCTTTGGCATCATGCCAGTCGACGATGATCAATACGTCGCGCTGCAAGCTGAGCTGCAGTGTGAGCACACTGCACTGCAAGCTACCCTGGCCGCACAGCGCGCTGCCGAAGACAGACTCCGCACTGAGCAAGCAGACCAGGACACCTTTGCAGATCACATTGCGGACCTTGTCATCATCTGCCTCTAGCCCACACTGCACGGCACCCCTTCTGCGACAACTGCCGCCGGCATCGCTGCTGCATTCTCTACCTCACCCGCTTTCGCATCCACAGCCGTTGGCTCCTCATCTTCTGACCCACTTGCAGTCGCAGCCGCCGGAGGCGCAGCTGCCGCAAATGCACTTGCACCTTCAGTGCATCGCAAACCAGACTTTGACTCTACTCCACCTCATTTCATGTCCAACCTCACCTTCCATTCTTGGGAGGTCCGCTTCAGTGCCTGGGCCCAGGGGGAACCACTGTGGGTGTACTACCATGAACCCAACGCATCTTTTGACCCCCCTTTTGTGCCCGTTGCTGCTGAGTCCGCTCGTGCTGTTCGTGCACTCATCAGGGCCGGACCCGATGACCTCACTGATGAGATAGGGTCCTATAACGCCGATACTTCACGTTGCACGCCTGCTGACCCTGTCGGCGCTTATGCATTGATCAAGCGCCACACGACAGTGACTGGACATGCAGCCCAGAGTGTTCTCACTGTCCAGTTCAACACGCTCTCCATGCGTTGTTGATGCGACTGCTGACGCCTACTGGGCCCGCAGCCTGCGCGATCTTGGCAAAGCGGCCCCTGGACAGCTCCCTGCTGTTCTCTCCATTGTCAACGGCCTCATCCCGGAACTCAGCGACATCTTCAAGGAGGTCAAGGCCACTGAGCTTGAACACTTGGCGGCCATCCCCATTCCTGTAGATGCACCCCTTGGCATCGGTGCCTTGTGGGAATTCACCTCCCAACGCCTGACTGACTGGTGGAGCTCTCTGCAGAGCAAGCACATCCATCGCGTTGTCGTTGTAGCAGCCACTACCACACTCCCCTCCTCATCGCACTCCTCCACCTCCACTGCTCCTTCTGGCCGTAGCACTCCTCCTTCACCACCAGCTATTGCCTACAGCACCACCCTGACTCCACCCCCTCCCTGGGGTTGGCCATCTGGGTTTGGGGGCCCTGTCTACTTCGGCCCTCCCTCCAGATACTACACGCCCCCTCATTGGGCGTCCTTCGCCGCCCCGTCTCAGTGTACCTCCTCTGGTGTCATCATCACTGGTCCTTCTGACGATGAGCGCCAGTTGGACTCGGCTCTCTCCCATGCTGTCCATCATCGACACCTCCATGATCAGGCAGGTGAGAGTGTGCGTTCGGGTGCGGGGACACTTGCGTGTGCTGTCGATGCGTCGCTCCGTGGTGCGACTTCCAGTCATGTTCAGGGATGTTCCCCCACTGATGTTCCGTGGATTGAGCAGTGGCAGTCCTACAGCTTACCGCGTTGCCTCGCAGCCTGTGGTCAGCGCCTCCCTCCTCATTCTTCCATTGCCGCTGCCAGCCGTGACCCTGCTTCTGTTTGTGTGTCTGGTGGCTTCTGGATCCTTGATTTAGGAGCCACTCACCACATGACGTCCTGTCGGTCCTCGTTCGTCTATTTGGGCCCGTCGGATCTGTGCGTTTTTTCCGTACCGACTCTGGTCAGCTCTTGCCTGTCCAGGGTGTTAGAGTTTTGCGTTTTGTTGGCCCTGGGGGGGAGATTTTCCTGCCAGATGTCTTGTATGTTCCCGCTCTTGAGCTCAGTCTGCTCTATGTTACGACTCTCGACAATCACGGCATGAACTTCTCTTCCAGCCGCGGCATTGCTTCTGTGCTGCATCGCACCATTGGCCGTGTCCTACTATATGGCACTCGTTGTGACCGCTTGTTTCGCGTACCCTCATTCGCGCCTCATCCCGCCATTGCCGCACTTGTTCATGTCGCGCACTCTCTCTCTCTCTCCTGCGCATACACAGATGCTTCATTGCCGCCTCTGCCAAATTCAGACCGCTGCTGTTGACATTTTGCTCAGGAACAAACCCGCTCATGGCCTCGACGCCGACACGTTTCCCGCCCCTTGTCCCACCGACTGTCTTGACTGTGCTCAGGGCAAAATGCATGGGTCCCCGTTCTCCAGTTCAGATTCCCGCACGTCTCACCCCCTCGGTCTTCTACATGCCGACGTCATGGACCCCCTCGTCCATGATGCTCTCGGGGGGTTGTTCGCTATGTTCTCTGTCTTACTGTGATTTCTCCCGCATGCGCTGGGCCTTTGCCCTTCGGCAAAAGAGTGATGTCTGTCCCACTCTGGAGTCCTGGCTCCCACAGGCCAAACTGTCATGTGGAAGCCGCTTGAAAGTATTTCGTTGCGACCGTGGAGGGGAATTCATGGGTCCCACCGCCCGTTTCTTGACCTCTCGTGGGGTGTGTATGGAGCCCTCCGCCCCTTACACCCCCTAGCAGAACGGCTTCTCTGAACGCTAGAACCGTACTCTTGCTGACGGTGTCTGCACCCTCCTCACTAAATCCTCCCTTTCCCCCGTGTTCTCTTTCGAGGCCATGTCCTACATGACCTGGGTGTGGAACCGTGTTCCTCACGATCCCCTCCCTCGCCATGTCACTCCCTTTGAGCGATGGCACGATCATCGTGCCAACCTTCGCCTCGCCCGCGTCTGGGGTTGCGTTGCTGCTGTCTGGCTGAGAACTTTCGCAACGGCAAGCTTGGCCCTCGCACCTGTCTCTGTACCTTTCTCGATGTCTCAGCACTGTCCAAAGCGTGGTGCTTCTAGGACCCTGACCGCTCTTGCGTCATTCAATCTTGCGACGCCTTTTTCTTCAAGGATGTCTTCCCTCGTGACCTGTCCCATGTCCCTCCTCCCTCCTCTCTCTCCTCGCTTCGTCGGCTTGGGGGGAGTGTGTCTGGTCCCGCCTCCGATCTCCGAGTGCCATATTCTCATTCTACCCCCTCAGCATCCCCTGCTGTCCCGCATGTCTCTCACGCGGACAACGAGGATGAGGACTCCTCGGCGGAGTCCTCGTCCTCTCATACCTCGTCTAAGTCAGATTCCTCTCTGCCTTCCTCGGATGCCGTGTTGTCCCAGCCATCCGCTAGCAGTCCTGAGTCCTCAGACTCGGCACCCACTCACACACAGTCCCCAGTGCATTCTACTCACAACTCATCCCCTGAGTCGCCTCAGCAGTCACCTCCGATGGCTGAGGTTACAGGAAGTGAAGCAACTCAGGTCCCTCACCCTGATCCCTACACACATAGGGGGAGACTGCGTGCTCTTCAGCCTGCACAGTCCTCTCAGTCCTCTCGCGGGCACACACGTCCCTCGATGACATCTGCTGAGTCTGTCTCAGTTGGTCCGTCCAATGCATTGCAGCCTTCACAACGGGTCACCCCCTCCAGTGCGTCGTCCTCCACTGCTAGGACCTCAATCCGCCCCACTGCCCTTGATGCACTTGGTCTGTCTGTGTGCGTCGTGCTTCCCAACTCAGCAGTCGGCTATGCTCTTGTAGCGCATGAGCTCCACAGTGCTCTTGAGTCGTCCGTCGCTGGCTATGTTGCCGCATGCTTTGCGGCCTCAGGCCTTCCTACTCTCCCTCACAAGCGCGCTACTGTCCTGCAGGCTCGCGAAACAACTGATGCTGACCTCTGGGAGAAGGCCATGGAGGAGGAACTAACGACCTTCCGGGAACACGGTGTCTTTGAGCTCGTGGATCTCCCCGCAGGTCGGAAAGCAGTTCCTGCTCGGTGGGTGCTTTGGCGCCAGTTGAAGCCCGACGGGAGAGTCAACCGGTACAAGGCTCGCCTCACGGCTAAGGGTTTCTCCCAGATTCTTGTGATTGACTTTGATGAGACCTTCGCACCGGTCGGGAGGTACACCGCTACCCGAGCGCTGTTGAATCTTGTTGCCCAGCACGACTGGGAACTTGAGCAGATGGACGTCAACAACGCCTTTCTACATGGGAAGTTTGATGAGGAGATCTACATGGACCAGCCACCGGGGTTCACCGATGGCACAAGCAAGGTCTGGCGTCTGCGGAAGGCCCTTTATGGGCTCAAGCAGTCACCACGTTGTTGGAACATAAAGATCTCCTCCACTCTTGAGTGGGGAGGCTACCGTCGTTGCACGGTTGATCTGGCGCTCTTTTTGAGCGGTTCCTCAGAGCCATTTGTGACCATTCTCGTCTACGTCGATGACCTGCTCATTGCCTCCCCCAGTCCAGCAGTTGTCCAGTCGGTGAAGAACCTACTACAGTCCACATACAAGATGAAGGACCTAGGTCCTGCACGGGTGTTCCTTGGGATGGAGCTCGAGCGTGACCGCCAATGTCGCACATTACATGTGCACCTGGCTGCATACATACGTACATTGGGGGAACGCTTTGCCCCCTTACTCGCTGATGTCCCCACCACGTCCACACCGATGACTCCAACAGGGCAGCGCCTGCTGAATTCACTCGAATCAGCACAGCTGGGAGAGATTTTCGATGTCACCGACTACCTCAGTATGGTCGGCTCCCTCATGTATCTTGCCACCACCACTTGGACGGGCGTTGACTTCTCGGTCAACTTCCTTGCCCAGTTCTCCTAGCAACCTCGTCAGAAACATCTCGAGGCAGAACTGTGTGTTGTTCGCTACGCACTGTCCACTGCACGCGTGGGACTGTGTTATCGCGCTCAGCCCTCTTTGGTCGTCGATGGATACACCGGTAGTGACTGGGCGCATGACACAGATGTTTGTGGTCGCATCGGTTTCATCTTTCTTGTCGGTGGGACGGCTGTCTCCTAGAAGAGTGGAAAACAGGGCTGCGTTGCTCGGAGCTCCAGTGAGGCAGAGTATGTGGTTCTTGGCGCAAATACATGTGAGAGTGTGTGGTTGTCTGGTCTGCTGCAACAGTTGCATGTTCCCATTCGCTGCATTACTTTGCGCTTTGACAACCAGACTGTCAAAGCAATCACTGAGCACGATGGCATGCATCATTCTCGTACAAAACACATCAACATTGAGCATCACTTTGTACGTGAGCGCATCGCTGCCGGAGAAGTTCAGGTTGTCTGGGTCGATACTCGTCAATAGCGAGCAGACTTTCTCACCAAAGCTCTGAGCAGTGGCATATTCAAGGCTATTGTGCATGCTGTTGGCCTGCTGCGCTCTCGTGATGCCCCTGGTTGATCTATGTGCCTAGTTGTCTTATGATGTGCCCTTTGTCCTATGTGTGTGTGGGATGTTTGTCTGTGGGTCATGGGGGAGTGTTGGTTATGATAGTGATGACACACGCAAGTGACCTCTCCACTGTACACGCACACACACACATCATCACTGCAGGTGACTGATTTGGACTAAAAGCTCTCTGGTGCAAAGCTGTGACGCAACATGGAGCACACAGCTGTGGCAACACCATCAAGTCCTCAAGTGGAGGCAACAACACCAAGACCAATCTTATGGAAAGCCAAATTGTAGTGATGTTGCACACTGTTACATTCTAGGATGGGGCACACCCTTATTGGAGTGCATGTGCTACATACATTTGTGATGTGTGTGATTTCTCACACCTTTGCATGTTTTCAACCTAGTGAGCCGGGTTGCTGATCCCTCTGGACCACATGTCCGGTTCGTGCCGGCTTGTGAGAAACTGCCTGGAGCACTCGCGCTCCAGGGTCCGGTTTGATCCCTGGGTGACGTCCGGGCCCCACGTTGAGAGCCTCGCGTGGGTGGCCCGGTCAACGGGCACTTACCACTTCGCTTGCTTCTAACTCACTCAGTAAGTGAGCTTGCCCCACCCAATCCATGGCTTCACTCTCATGCCTGCCTACTTGCCTATCCTAGCAACTGCGGCAGCCTACATCAACGCCACGGGTGGCGTTGAGGTCCCACGCAAGGCCATCTTGCATTGTTAGCCTCATCAACCGTGACAACTGTCCCTCATTACTAAGTCATCTTGCACAAGTCTTTTTTCGCTAATTTCACTCATGTCACTCCCGATCCATAGCTTGAGTGCCACACAAGCTACCTCTCCTTGTGCTTGCTCTCATACACCTTGTCATTCCCCTTCAACTGCAGGGAGAAAGGCACAGGGGGGGAGGAGGGGTTGGGGTGCATCCAATGCGACCTGTGGAAATGAAGCTCTTGCCTGTGTTTGAAGCGTTCCTTCTTTAGTACTTGGGCTGTGCCCCGAAATCGCTGAACTTTCGTTCATCAATTTTCCCGTCTTTTAGCAACTAGGTGAAATTCCTGTTGTGATTTGTGACGTTCTTGTACAGTCTACTGTGACCACTCGGCCGTGTCCATACTCGTGCAGATCGCTGAGGCGGGTCCCGGTGACACCGGTGCGACGACTGGCGGTGGACCACCAGCTTGGAGCGGGCCGACTACCGCTCCAGAGCCCCGGAAACTGCCGAGACTCCCTGCTGTTTTTCTGCAGCCTGCAGGAGTCTTTTTGGCGGACTGGCCATGAGCCCGATTTGCATGCTTTTGCATTGCATGACCACCGTCTGATGATGGATGCATGCATGTGACCAGTCGTAGCGTCCGTCTTGTGATCCTGCACGTCTAGGTTCAGACGGCGTAGCATTATGACATGTGTGCGCAGAGTTATGGCCAAAACAATGGTTTTGGGCCGGTTTTGGGACAGCTCTTGGACCGTCGCGTGCGACACCCGCTGTGCGCCGCGGCAGGTATTTATGCCATGGACCTGTCATTTGTCATTTCTCTCTGCAAATGCTATTGAAGCATTCAGACACTTTGCCTTGTGTCCCCTAGCCAAACTCTTGCCGTTGCGTGCACGACTTGTGACTGTCGTCACCGTCTGATCAGGCACTGNGCGTCCGTCTTGTGATCCTGCACGTCTAGGTTCAGACGGCGTAGCATTCTGACATGTGTGCGCAGAGTTATGGCCAAAACAATGGTTTTGGGCCGGTTTTGGGACAGCTCTTGGACCGTCGCGTGCGACACCCGCTGTGCGCCGCGGCAGGTATTTATGCCATGGACCTGTCATTTGTCATTTCTCTCTGCAAATGCTATTGAAGCATTCAGACACTTTGCCTTGTGTCCCCTAGCCAAACTCTTGCCGTTGCGTGCACAACCTGTGAGTGTCGTCACCGTCTGATCAGGCACTGACACTTGGTCATCGGGAGTATTGCTAGGAAGCTTCTTTGCATCTTCTCGGGGTATTAGAGCAGTGAGACAGTTCTCACTGAGCTACGCAGCAGAGATGCAACAGAGCAGCAGCAGTGAGAGTCATTGGTACAACAGATCCACTCGGGCCTGTCGAAGACAGCCGGTCGCTGTCGACGCAGCCCACACCCTTCACGTGAGACCATAGCAGCAGCGTTGCCACCGTGCCAGTAGCAGCATAGCAGCAGAGCAGCAGCAGCAGCAGCGGCAGCAGCAGCATCGTAGCAACAGCTACAACAGCGTGCGGCGGCTGCAGCGAGTGCAGCCGCCATCCGCAGCCGCAGCGGCGGCCGCGGCATCAGCAGCGCAGCGGCAGCAGTAAAGCAGTAGTAGCGGTGGCAACAGCAGCACAGAGCAGCAGCGGCAGCAGCAGAGCAGCAGCAGCTACAGCAACAGCAGCGCAGCAGCGGTCGCAGCAGCAGCGCGCGGCGACGGCAGTGAGCAGCAGCCGCAACGCGCAGCAGCAGCAGTGACATTGTGCAACCGCTGCTGCCACTGCTATGCACGCAGCCACGCAGCTACTGCTGCAGCTGACAGCACAGCTGCAGCAGCAGCTGAGCGGAAGCTGCTGCGCAGCCTCCGCACAACTTCCGCGCAGCCGCCGCGCAGCAGCTGCACGCTCGCCCAGAACCACGAGAGAGAGAGAAAAAAAAGGAGGGGGAGTTGAGCTGATGCCGGCATTTTTGCTTGCTGATGTCATCAGGTTGTGCTGACGTCAGCAACCACCTGCTGACGTCAGCACAATACTTAGCCAAATTTTTGGCCGGACAGTAAAAAATTGCCAGCGTCTCAACTCCTCGAGAAACGCTGACGTTTTTGCAATCCGACAAAACTGACCTGTCGACCCATACTGAGGCGATATGGACTCGTCTGACAAGGGGAAGGGGACAGATGATCCCTCCTCCTCTTCTTCTGGGGTCCTGAGCCCACGCTCGTAGGCCATTGAGGACCTACGGAGCCAGCAGGATGAGATGTGTCGCCTACAGCGGGAGCAGACTGATGCCATCTGCACGCTGACTGAGCTTCTGCGTGCCTAGTTCACAGTCCCACGGCAGGTTTCCGAGGGAGCTGCCGGCGTCGCGGTCTCTATACAACAGTCGGCTCAGGTACCCGTGACAGGAGCTAGACCTGACCCACCACCTCCTGACCTCCAGGATGATGATCCATTCATGCCAGGCATGACAGGCGACTCCCCGGATCATGAGATTCGAGTTCTTCAGGAGTGCCTCCGTCAGTTGCAGAAGGGCACCAGATCTCCTCTGTTTCCTCCGCCATGATCGTCACCCGACTATCCCGGTGACTATCCCCTTCCAGGAGTCTTCCCCGTCCCTCGTCCTCCTCGACCTGCGGTTGCTCTTCTCACAGAGCGGCAACCCAAGGACTTTGAGACACCACCTCCACCGTACATTAGTGAGGACGGCTTTGACTGCAAGGAGATCCTCTTTCAGGTTTGGGCTACTTCAGAGGGCGTGTGACCATACTACCACAGCCTGTATCAGCCTACAGACCCAGCACAGGTGCTGACAGCAGCCACGGCAATGCGCGGACTCCTCTATGCCATGTCACGCGAGACCGTCGTCGATTTCCGCCCCTTCCTTGGCAAGGCCGGCACATGCACCGGCGCCGACCCACCCGGAGGTTGGGATCTGGCCTTATCCCTGCTGGCAGCAGAGACGCACGCCACTCGTGTAGCACACATTCGTGCCTTCCACTCTCTCCTTCAGGGGCCTGCAGAGCCTACGACCAATTACTGGCGCCGCGCAATGCGCATCTACACGCGCCTTGGGACCTCAGGAGGCACACAGATGTGAACGTTCCGTACGATGATGCTCGGAGTTTGCCTTGAGTACACTGACATCTTCACACGGTACAGTGACGCTATCCTCGAGCCCTTTTCAAATACTTTACATCTTCTCCCCTGGGCGCATCAGCTCTTCCTCCAGGTGACTTCAGCCCGCGAGGCAGCCGTGGCCCATCAGGAGACTTCCCTTGCTGCAGCAGACGTCGCATCACCACCATCTTCTCTTCTGCAGTCTCCTTCTTCATCCTCCATCACGTCCTCATCTTCCTCCTTCTCTTCGGCCCCGCCCACACCCACTCAGACACAGGGTGTTGCAGCAGCAGCTCAGGGGAAGAAGAAGAAGGGGAAGCGTGGATCATGTCAGCAGTGGTCACAGCAGCAGTTGTCATCCAGTGGTAGCAGTGGACGCTCTGTTAATTCCTACAACTGTGAAGGCGCCCATCGGTACACCGAGTGCCAGCAGCCGCTCGACTGGGCGCGGATTACTCGTGGGCTCCAGGCTGCAAACGCCCTCCGTTCCACGTCCAGCACGTCATCCTCTCCATCCTCCGGACGCGTGGCGGCCACGACTGCAGCTGTTCCCGCTTCCTCACCGGCGAGTAGCAGTGATCCGGACCCACGCGACCGCACCATCGCTAAGCTCCGACACCTTCTGGCGCTCCGCTTTCAGGGAGGTGTCAGTGGGTTGTCATCGTCGGATGGTCCACAGACTGTCTGTTCGTCCGTTCCTGTGGCTTGTGACGACGCGTGTGGGGGAGCATAATCAGCATGTGGTGATGATGGGCCTGACTTTACCGATTGGGTTCATGAGTCTCATCTTTGTTCCCTGCGTCGTTCCTCCCCACTGACGGCTCAGCGTCCCTCAGATGCCGAGTGTTCCATTGCCCGTTGTACAGTGACGTCCACCAGTCGTGACTCCGGTGGCACTTGGATCATCGATTCTGGTGCCACTCATCACATGACGTGTCGTCGTAGTGATTTTTTTGTTCTCGTTCCTGTCACATCTGTCCGTTCCGTCCGTACAGGCTCTGGTCAGTCCTTGCCCGTCCATGGTGTTGGGATTGTTTGTTTCGACGTTCCGTCTGGCCCCTTGTACCTTTCCGACGTGATGTTTGTACCTGATATTGAGCTCAGCCTGTTTTCTGTGTGTGCTTGCACACTGATGGGTCTCTCTGTGGAGCATACCACAAACTCAGCGACTGTTACTGCTACTAACACTCGCAGTGTTGTCATTTGTGCCTCGGTCGTAGATGATCTGTATCGCGTCTCTCGGACCTCCTCCCCTTGTTCTCCTTCCTCCTCCGGCCGGGTCTTTGTTACTAGTGTTCTGTCTCAGGAACACCAGCGGTTGCTTCATCGCCGTCTGTGTCACGTGGGCTCCGATACTGTGTCAAAGCTCATTCGGACACAGCCAGCTCTCGGTCTTGACGCGGCTTCTTTCGAGAAGCCACCCAAGACCAACTGCCTTTTTTGCGCTCAGGGGAAGATGCACTGATGCACCTACCCTGACCCTTGTTCCCGAGCGCTTCGGCCTCTCGAGTTAGTTCACTCAGACCTTCTCGGTCCTCTTCCGGTCAAGTCCCTATCTGATCGGGGCCAGTATGTTCTGAATCTCACTGATGAATTTACCCGGATGCGGTGGGTCTACAGCCTGCGACAGAAGAGTGACGCCGTCCTGGCGGTTTGACTCTGGCTAGTGATGGCTGAGCGTCAGTCGTGTCACACGCTACATACTTTCCACTCGGATTGCGGCGGTGAGTTCCTTGGCGAGATGGAGGGGTTCTTTGCTGAGCACGGGATTTTTCACCAGGTCTCCGCTCCTGCAACCCCTCAGGAGAACGGTGTTTCCGAGCGTTGGAACCGCACCATGGAGGATGCAGTTCGCGCTATGCGGTCTGAGTGCGGTCTCCCTGAGTCCTTTGTCTTTGAGGGTTTCGCCTACATGACTTGGGTCTGGAACCGCATCCCGCACGGACCGCTTCCGGACCATATTACACCGTATGAGCTCTGGTTTGGCCACCGTGCTGACCTTCGTCTCGCTCGCGTCAGGGGATCCCTGGCCTCCGTGTGGTACACCGAAGACCAACAGGGGTCCAAGGTCTCACCTCGGGGCCGCTTGTGTGCCTTCGTCGGCATTTCCCCGCGGTCGAAGGCTTGGCGATTCTGGGACCTTACTCGTCGTCGCGTTATTGAGTAACGCGACGCGCTCTTTTTCGAGTCTCTCACCTACCGTGACCTGACTTTGATCACGGCATTCTCCTCCACGCATGTTCCTACCTGTGAGTATTCTTGATGGATGGGGGAGACTTCTACGCCAGCGAGCACCTCTCACCAGGCTGATGTGTCCGTTTGAGCCCCCTTCACCTCTCGGTCTCCGGCCCTTGATAACCTGGCGATCATCGCTGTCGGTCCAGAGACCTCGCCCGTACAGCCTGTTTCACACCCCACAGGTGCCCCTGCCTCTGTTCCCGCGCCTACTTCTGCGCCAGTACCTGCGTCTACTGGCACTCCTCTTGCCGTGTCTGGTCCGTTCTCGCCTACTCCCGTACCTGCGTCTGCTGGCACTCCTGCCTCTGTGTCAGGCCCAGTCTTGCTTGCTTATGCTATCACACCCAGCCCCGTGTCCTCCACAAAAGCATTTCCTTGCATGGCATCACTGGCTGCCTTGCCTCAGCCCCCACCAGCTGTGGTCGTGCCTGTTCCTGAGCCTGAGGTGCGCCCCTCGAGCTCAGGTTACTCTCGTGAGCCCGGTGGCCGTCTTCGACCACTGGATTCCGGAGCTCAGCGAGCGCCGGGCCCCGCACCTAGGCGCCCCTCTCGCAGCATCGCGAGTGGTGACCCCGGCACAAAGGCCCTAGGCCTGAGTGTCCGCACTGAGCTCACAGAGGTACATCAAGCGTGTCCCGTAGGGCACGATCTCGTCACTCGCGAGTTCCATACCGCTTGTGATGCAGCAGCTCATCTTGTGGTCGTCAGGCCTAGCACTGGGGCGTGTGCCCTTGCCACGCAGAGCTCTTCCTCTATGGCGCCCGACCAGGCACCCTGAGGGAAGCTCTCTCGTCAGAGGATGCTGACGCTTGGCGCGCTACCTGCGAGGATGAGCTTCACGCTATCCGAGAGCATAGAGTCTACGAGCTTGTCGACCTTCCGCCTGGGAGGAAGGCTATTTAGGTCAAGTGGGTCTTTCGCAAGAAAGTGAAGTTGGATGGCTCACTGGAACGCTACAAGGCCCGCTTGGTCGTCGAGGGGTATTCTCAGATTAAGGGCGTCGATTACACTGACACCTTTGCCCCTGTCGGCCGCATGAACTCAGCTTGAGCTCTTTTCGGTGTAGACGTTCAGCATGACTGGGAACTGCACCAGATGGACGTGAACAATGCGTTCCTCCATGGCTCTCTGGATGAGGAGATTTACGTGGCTTAGCCACCAGGCTTTGAGGATGGTGACAAGGTCTGGCGCTTGCGCAAGTCCTTGTACGACCTCAAGTAGTCTCCGCGGTGTTGGAACCGGGAGATCACCGACACTTTGACTCATGCGTCATACGTACAGAGCGAGGCAGATCCCTCTCTCTTCATACTACTGACACCCGAGCGGTTCACCGCCATCGTGGTCTATGTCGATGACCTTCTGATCGCGTCTCCGTCCCTGGAGGCCGTGAAGGAGGCCAAGGCTGTCCTTCAGACTGCCTACAGGATGAAGGACCTCGGTCCTGCATCGGTGTTTCTTGGTATGAAGATCGTGCGAGATCGCAGGCGTCGGACACTGTTGCTGTATCAGGCCCGATACGCACGAGTCGTGGGGGAGCGTTTCAGCGATCTCCTTGGTGCAGTGCCCACCGCTTCCACACCTCTTACACCCGATGGGCAGGATGTCCTGAAGGTGGATGATCCCACACTGCTGGGGGAGACAGTGAACGTGACCTTGTACCTCCGTCTCATCGGATCTCTGATGTACCTGGCCACTTCCATACGTCCTGACATCGCTTTCGCCGTCAACCTCCTCGCTCAGTTCTCGCAGGCTCCATGTGCCAGAGCCCTTCACGCGGCTGTGCGAGTGGTGCGGTACGTGGTCTCCACGCCATACCTCGGACTCTGCTTTCGACGGCAGTGTTCGGTGGTCCTTGACGGCTACACTGACAGCGACTGGGCCTGGAGCCCAGATGGACGCAGC
Organism: Penium margaritaceum; assembly: GCA_023375785.1. Taxonomy (NCBI): domain Eukaryota; kingdom Viridiplantae; phylum Streptophyta; class Zygnematophyceae; order Desmidiales; family Peniaceae; genus Penium; species Penium margaritaceum. Next base: position 128,801 of record SZWC01003729.1, on the reverse strand, counting down.
CGTACTGGCTAAGTGTTCCTGCTCGGTGGTACCGCTCTGTCTTGGCATAGCGGAAAGCAGGTCTGCATCGCACGTAGCTCGTCGGAGGCAGGGTACGTTGCTTTGGGCGCAGGGGCTGCTGAGGCGGTATGGCTGCAGCGCCTGTTTCTTGAGCTTGGTCAGTCAGTACCCACCATTGTGCTTCGTTGCGACAACCAGAGTGTTCTCGCCATCGCAGAGAACTCCGGTGTCTTTCACGCTCGCACGAAGCACATTGCGGTTGAGCACCACTTTGTGCATGATCTGGTGGAGCGACACGTGATCTCCGTCATGTGGGTTGGCACTGACATGCAGCGTGCTGATTTCTTGACGAAGGCACTAGCTCGCAGAAAGTTCCTGGTGGCCATTCGTTCTGTTGGGCTTCGCCCCATACTTGAGGGTGGTTGAGTGTGGGATGTGTTTCCGCATTCCATCTGTTTTACACTCACTATCAGGGCTTATGCCGATATTACCGGTACCGCGGTATACCGTTTTTTTGTACCGCGGTATTGTAGTACCGCGGTACGGTATTTTTTTTCACGGTACCGGTACGGTATCGGTACTGACCTGACAGGATACCCCTCTACTGTACCGCGGTATCATACCGCGGTACAGTAACGCGGTAGTGAGAAAGTGAAAGAATGAAACTTTGACAAATAACGGTAATGCGCTACAACTAAGTCAACGTGGTAGTGGGATGAGTGTGCATTCGGAAGCTCGCAATGGATAGGACATCTACGTGCGAATCTATGTGCAAAGCGAGCTGCGACGTACGACTTCGCCCCCCACATTCGAAATTTCAAAATTCAAAAAGCGAAGTCCTAGGGACAGACCAAGGTCATCGACGTTTGACCAAAATAAGACACTAACAAAATATCAGGGCTTTTGGACGGACAGGTCCAAAATTCCAAGGCTGAGAATTATAGTAAAATTTAACTGTCCTTTTATTTAGCTAAAAAAAAGCGAACATAAGAGACTAAGGTATTCAACTAGAGTATCTTTACACAACTTCACCCTCCTCCCCTTTCCTCATTTTTTGTCTCCTAACTTCTACTCCACCTAAACATCTCCATATCACAAGTGAATATCATGTAAAGGTGTATCTTTTCTTTGTGAGAACATAAACTTGAGTTCCAAGTTCATGAAATCCATTACTTATCTCATTTTTTAAGCTTAGAATTCATTTTTGGTGTTTAAAAAACTACTAGGGCATTCAGTACCATGGTACACGTTTTGGTACCGTGGTACAATGTGTGTTTTATAAATTGGTATACCGCGTACCACGGTACTTGCATAGTGTAAAAGTCCGTTGGCCACTCATAACTCTGTGCCCTCTTGTCTCCCACATTCTCCACACACTCATGTACAGATTAAATGACAATGGTACTGCCTGGGGAGATGGCTGACGTGATCATCCTGACTGGAGCCGTCAACGCCCTCAAGCTGTTGCTGGACCCAGGGGCACTGCCTAGCACCAATGTTACCATTGCATGACTCTACATGATTTTCTATGACTCTCTGTGTGATGCGGTAGATGCTAGGGCCGTACACTCTCTTTGCCGTGCCCTGCATCACTTTTATCTTGCCTTACATATGATGGGGGAGCTGCATAGTTCCCGGGTGCTGATCCTTAGGTGGCCACCATGCCGGTCTTGACCGTGCGTTGGTGAGTAGCCGCCCTCGGTTATTCCGAGAGGTCGGGCTCGACCCCCGGGTGGCGGCACTTGCCCACTCGAGCTCGACGCTCGTGGTGAGCAAGTGCTCACCGGTACTTCTCGCTCTCGCTCCCCCCTTGTCTCATTGTCTTAGGGGACTGCACGATTCTAAGGCAAGTTACTTCTCATGGCCCATGCATCTCCGTAGCGGACGTTCTTCGCCACTGGCCGTCTCTTCAGCCTGAAGCAACAGCACTGTTAGACGCTGCTGCCCTCATTGCCTGGCAGCCCGTTGCAGCCGTTCTCGCTGCTCTACTCGGCTGCCCTCGACTCTTCGAGACCATCGGGTACTTTCTCGCCCGCCAGCCCGTTCTTCGTGGCCCGCGCTGCCCTGAGCTGCCTGCCAGCTCCCGGTCCCTGACCTCTCTCGCAGCTGCCCTCAGCCCCTCTCTGTTCTCAGCAGCCCCTCTCGGCTGCACGCGGCTACCCTCGGGTTCCCCGTCACTCTCGGGTGCCCCTCTCGCCTCTCTCGGGTTCTTCACGACTCACCGTCGCTCCACAACTGCTCTCAGGTGCTACCCACCCTCAGTTGTTCTCTAGACTGCTCTCTCAGCCGTCTCTCCTCTCTCCACTGTTTCCTACAATTGCTCTCGGCCTCCCGAGACAGCACTCCTGCATCTCTAAGCTCCACGGGCAACCCCGCGTACCCTCACGGCTCTTTGTGCTTCACCGTGCATCTTAGCACACCACTCTGTACCCCTGCACGATCCCTTTCGTCTCCACAGTCGCCATCCTGGATTCACCGCCGCTTGACGGACCCCCCAATGAGGAGCTTGATTCTCCTCGAACTGCTGCACGTCACGCTGACAACGGGTGGGAGGACCCAAGGGACTACGACCCCCCGTCACCACCAGACTACGACACACCCCTCTGGTTTCGCATGCTCGACGCAGACTACTGGCGAGGAGGTCTAGAGAGGGAAGCTGCTGAGCGCGAGGAGGAAATCAACCGTCAGGTGTACACAGCCGACGATCTGCCACCATCTCCTCCTCGCCGTCCAACAATGCAACCCGCACCCGGCACCCCACCTTTCACATCTGCGTCTACTGCCAACACCACTGCCGGCCCATCTCCCGCTACCGCCACCTCTGCTGAGCCGTCTCCAACCCCAGAGGTCCCAGGCGTCATCCCTGTGCTTCCATTGCACACAGACTCCATCGGTTTGGCCGGAGCCGTGCTTGACGCAGCAGCAGGGGCGGCTGCAACCTTTCCCGCTACTGCCCATGCTTGCAGGGTGCCCACTCAGACGGTCGTGGGGCGTGCAACAGATGCATACGCCCACGCAGCAGCCTCACTCACACTGCTTGCAACAGCGGCGGCCAACATTGCCACTCAAGTCACTGCAGCAGCAGCTTCTGTCGCAACCGCAGCCTCATCTGCAGCTGATGCTACTGCAGCCGCTGTTGGCTCCATCCGCACCTCCACTGCATTTGCTGTTCTGACTCCCACAGGTTCTCCACGGGAGCTCATTCCACACATCACCACAGGAGTGCTCATTGCTTCAGCGTGTGCAGCACTGGCCGGAGCCACGGTCACCGGCCTTCTGTGCCTGACCGTGGCAGTCGCAGGGTGGGTGGCAGTGCTGTCCTCCTCAACAGCAGCCGTGGTGGCCCCTCTCTTCGCTCTGCTGCCACGTCACTAGATCGGTGAGATTCTCCCTCACTCTGACTGCTCTCTCATCTCACTCCCTCTCTTCTCTTGTCTAAGTTCTATCCTCCCTCCTGATGCTCTAGTGCTCCCATCATGCCAGGACAAGAAGATAAGCTAGAGGCCCTTCAGGCCACCCTTAGTGAGGCCCAAGCTGAGCGCCGAAAGGCGCTAGATGAACTTGATCGTGAGCGTGATGCGCAGCAGGAATTAGCCGCCTCAGTAGCTGCATTGGAATTCGAGCGTCTCCGCTCTATCCCAGCCTTTGCTGCAACTATTCCTGCTGACAAGGCAGGGTCTACAAGTTCGTCAGCACCGTCAGGGAGTGGGGCAGCCAACTCCTCCTCTTCCTCTCCCTCTACTGGAGCAGTCTCCGCTGGTGCTACCCCACCAGCACGCCAAAAGGATTTTGAAACGCCGCTGCCCCACTTCACCTCAAAGCTCACCTTCACTTCCTGGGAGACACACTTCAGTGCGTGGGCTCAGGGTGAACTACTGTGGGAATACTCCTCACCCGCGAAGCCGCCGTTTGTCCCCCAGCCAGCGGAGGCGGCCCGTGCTGTCCGGGCACTCATTAACGCCGGTCCCGAGGATCTCCTCGATGACATCGGTACGTTCAATGCCAATCCCATCCGAGGCACTACTGCTGATCCTGTGGGTGCTTATGCACTCATTCGCCGTCGGAAGACCATCACTGGACACGCTGCTCAGAGTGCTCTCACCGTGCAGTTCAACACTCTGCATATGCGGGCTGACGAGACCGCAGATGAGTATTGGGCGCGCAGCTTGCGCCTACTGAGGGACCTGGGCAAAGCTGCCCCAGGTCCTCTCTTTGCCTGCCTCTCTATTGTCGCCGGCCTCATCCCTGAGCTGTCTGATCTCTATCTTCATGTCTCCCAGGCAGAGCTAGAGCGTCTTGCCTCTGCACCTGTTCCTGCCGATGCCCCACTGGGCATTGGACCATTGTTTGACTTTACTGCTACACGTCTCACTGACTGGTGGAACTCCCTCCAAAACAAACGCATGCATCGCGCCGCCATTGCAGCAGTCACTACATCCTCACCCCCTTCCTCCACTGCAGCCTCTTCTGTTGCCTCCTCCTCTCAGGATTTTGTGCACTCTACCCAGGGTGCCTCTCATCACGGGGGTGGAAGCTCTGGCTCCGGCCGAGGCGGCGGTCGTGGGGCCCGAGGGCGTGGGGGTGGACGTGGTGGCAAGAACTCTACCTCACCTGCTGCCGATGTCACCTGCTGGAACTACGGTGCTACCGAGCACTCTGTGCCCAAGTGTCCTGTCCCACGTGAAGATGTGCGTCTTGCCTCCTCCATGCGTGCCCACTGGGCGCGCACCGGCGTCACAGCCTCCTTCGCTGCTGCCGCAGCGACTGTCTCATCCTCTTCCTCATCCCCATCTGCCTTAGCCCTCACTACCACACTCGCCCCTCTTCGATAGACACCGGCCGCCTCCAGTCCCATGGGCTGGGTGCCACCACCATCCGGGCCCTACTACGGGCCACCGTCTTCTCACTATTCTGTCCCTCACTGGGCTCGTGATGACAGCCATTACTCTGATCGCTCCTATGATCGCTCCTCTGAGCGCTCCTCTGACCGCCGCGACGAGGAGCGCACCCTTGAGCGCCGCCTGGCCGAGCTGCTTCATCTTCGCACTCAGGGAGGTGAGAGTGTGGGTGGCCAACCCCTTGCGTTGTCCTGTGCGTCTGATGTTACCCTCCGTGGCTCTCCCTCTGGTGGTGTGCAAGGGGATATGCCTGATGATCGTGCTTGGATTGAGGAGTGGCAGTCTCACACGTACCCCTCACGCCTTGGTCATACATGTTCTCCCTCTCTCCGTGGCACTGTTGCCGTCTGTCTGGTTCTGCCCTCCACTCGTGCATCATCTGGCCTCTGGATCATTGATTCGGGGGCCACCCATCACATGACCTCCTGTCGCTCCTCCTTCGTATCCCTCGGATCCGTTCAGTCTGTACGCTCTGTCAGAACTGGCTCAGGACAGCTTCTTCCCGTCCAAGGTGTTGGTGTCGTCTGTTTTGTTGGTCCCGGGGGCACTGTGTACCTCCCTGACGTTTTGTACGTTCCCGACCTCGAGGTCAGTCTTCTCTCAGTGACCACCCTTGACGACCAGGGCATGGATTTCTCGTCCAGCCGCGGTCTTGCCTCCATCTCTCTCCGGTCCTCAGGTCGTGTTGTTCTGCGTGGCATTCGCTGTGATCGTTTGTTCCATGTTCCTCTCACGTTGCCCTCACCTTCCGCTGCCTCTGCATTTGTGCACGTTGCCCCCTCTCTATCTCCTGACCATGCTGATCTTCTGCATCGTCGTCTCTGTCACATTCACACCGCCGCGATCCAGCACCTTCTTCGCCTCCAGCCTGCACATGGCCTTGACCCTACCACGTTTTCCCCTCCGTGCACGTCCACCTGTCTTGACTACACCGCGGGCAAAATGCACCGCTCTCCTTTCTCAACCTCTGAGTCCACTACCTCGCAACCTCTTGACCTGGTGCATGCCGGCGTCATGGGGCCCTTACCCCTGGATTTCCTGGGTGGCATTGGTCGGTACGTCCTGTGCCTTACTGACGACTTCTCTCGTTACCGCTGGGTCTTTGCCCTGCGGCACAAAAGTGATGTTGCTGACGTCATTGAGTCCTGGCTCCCTCAGGCCGAACGCGCATGTCAGCGCTCCCTGTGTGTCTTCCGCAGTGATCGTGGCGGTGAATTCTATGGTCCAACATCCCGCTTTCTTGAGTCTCGCGGAGTCCGGCTTGAGTCCACCGCTCCCTACACTCCCCAACAAAATGGGGTGTCTGAGCGCTGGAACCGCACCCTTGCTGACGGTGTTCGTTCCCTGCTCTCTGCCTCCGGGCAGTCTCCTCTCTTTGCCTTCGAAGCCATGTCCTACATGACATGGGTCTGGAACCGCATTCCGCATGGATCCCTCCCTCGCACAATCACTCCCTTCGAGCGATGGACTGGTCGCCGTGCTGACCTTCGGCTTGCCCGCGTTTGGGGCTGCCTTGCCTCCGTCTGGGTGCCCTCCGACCAACGCGATGGTAAACTATCCCCGCGTGATCCACTTTGTATCTTTCTGGGCATCTCTCCCTTCTCCAAAGCATGGCGTTTTTGGGATCCTTCCCGCTGTCGTGTCGTTGAATCTCGTGACGCCCTGTTCTTTGAGCATCTTTTTGAAGGTGACGCTCCCCGCTTCAGTGGGTCCCTCGCTCCGCCTCTTCGGGGTGGGGGTGGCTCTCTGCTAGGCCAACTCTTCCTCCCTCGGTACGTCCCTCAGTTCCCCCTGTCTCACCTTCTGCTCATCCGGGCTCACCATTGTCTACATCACCCTCCCCGGCTTCCTCACCCGTCTCGGATCCCTTGGTCTCGCCCAGCACCTCCAGCGCTCCTACCCGCTCCCCTGCTGGCTCCTCCTCTTCCCCCACTCTTGGTGCAGTCTCTGAGCCTCTTGTTGCCTCGGCGCCTCATGTTGTCTCGGAGCCTCCTGTTGCCTCGGAGCTCCCTCTTGTCTCGTCCTCTCCCTCCGGCTCGCCTTGCTCCGTTGCGCCCTCTTCCTCTGCGCGCCCCCCGTCTGTTCCCCCAGTCTCACCCTACACTCGCGGTGGTCGCCTCCGGGCTCTTCCCTCTCAGTCTCACCCGGTCGTCTCTGGTGACCCTGGCCTTCGTGCCCTTGGTCTCACTGCCTCTGGTCTGTCTACAGCCTCCTCTGTTGTCCGTCCCAGCACCGCACTTGGCTACTCTCTTGTCGAACAAGAGTTCCACTCCGCGATGACCTCATCTGTTGCCGGGTATGTAGCCTCGTGTTTTGCGACCGCCGGCCTCTCACCTCTCTCTCCCGAACCACAGACTGTTCAGGCCGCTTGTAGTGCCACTGACTCCCTGCTATGGGAGCAGGCCATGAAGGCCGAACTTGATGCACTGTCTGATCATGGCGTGTATGAGCTTGTTGATCTCCTACCCGGTCGCAAGGCAGTTGCTGCCAAGTGGGTGTACCGTCGCAAACTGAATCCAGACAACATAGTTGAGAGATACAAGGCTCGTCTCACGGCCAAGGGGTTCTCTCAAATCCCAGGAGTGGACTTTGATGAGACCTTTGCCCCGGTCGGCCGCTATACCACGGCCAGAGCCCTACTCAGCCTAGTCGCACAGCATGACTGGGAACTTGAGCAGATGGATGTCAACAACGCCTTCCTTCATGGCAAGCTCGATGAAGAGATCTACATGGTTCAACCACCAGGCTTCTCTGATGGCACGAACCGGGTCTGGCGCTTGCGCAAGGCCCTCTATGGTCTCAAGCAGTCTCCACGGTNCAGTTGCTGCCAAGTGGGTGTACCGTCGCAAACTGAATCCAGACAACATAGTTGAGAGATACAAGGCTCGTCTCACGGCCAAGGGGTTCTCTCAAATCCCAGGAGTGGACTTTGATGAGACCTTTGCCCCGGTCGGCCGCTATACCACGGCCAGAGCCCTACTCAGCCTAGTCGCACAGCATGACTGGGAACTTGAGCAGATGGATGTCAACAACGCCTTCCTTCATGGCAAGCTCGATGAAGAGATCTACATGGTTCAACCACCAAGCTTCTCTGATGGCACGAACCGGGTTTGGCGTTTGCGCAAGGCCCTCTATGGTCTCAAGCAGTCTCCACGGTGTTGGAATCAAGAGATTACAGCCACTCTTGAAAAGGGAGGGTACAAACGGAATATAGTTGATCCAGCCCTCTTTCTCGGGCCCCCCACCAAACCACTTGTTGCCATTCTTGTATATGTGGATGACCTCCTCATTGCCTCTCCCGATGCCGCATCTGTGACTGCCGCCAAATTCCTACTGCAAGTGGCGTACAAGATGAAAGATCTTGGTCCAGCTCGTGTCTTTCTAGGGATGGAGTTGGAGCGTGATCGTGCACGACGGGTCTTGCATGTACATCAGGCTACATATGTACGTAGCCTTGGGGAGCGCTTTGCGCCACTCCTTACCTCCATTCCCACGGCGTCCACTCCCATGACGCCTGCCGGGCAGTCTCTCCTGAAGTCGCTTGATCTCACCAAACTGGGGGAGGCAGTGGATACCACCGACTATCTCCGAGTCATTGGTTCCCTAATGTATCTCGCCACGACTACACGTGCAGATGTTGCCTTTGCTGTGAACTTCTTGTCACAGTTCTCTCAGTGCCCCCGGGAGCGACACCTCAAGGCAGCTCTGCGAGTGGTGCGTTACGCTCTCTCCACCCCCCGTGTCGGACTGCTTTTTTGTGCACAACCCTCAGTCGTAGTGGATGGCTTCACGGACAGTGATTGGGCGCATGACTCTGACGCTCGCAGCTGCACGGGATACATCTTTTTGATCGGGGGCACTGCAGTTTCCTGGAAGAGTGGAAAGCAAGGGTGTGTGGCACGCAGCACTGCTGAGGCTGAGTATGTCGCTTTGGGTGCAGGCACCAGTGAAGCTGTCTGGCTAAGTCGCCTGCTGCAACAGTTACGTGTTCCCATCCGCTGCATCACTCTGCGTTGCGATAACCAAAGCACGAAGGCTATTGCAGAAAACAGTGGCATGCATCATTCACGCACCAAACACATCAATGTGGAGCATCATTTTGTTCGTGAGTGCATTACTGCTGGCATCGTCTAGGTCGCTTGGGTGGACACACGGTCTCAGAGAGCTGACTTTCTCACCAAGGCCCTCAGTCGCAATGTCTTCAAAAGTGTTGTTCACTCTGTGGGTTTCATCAGTCCGCATGAACCAGGTTGACTGCTCTTGTTCTCTCTCTCTTATTCTCTGTGCTCACCACTCGTGACTATCTTCTGTGTGTGTAGGGGTTGCTTGTCTGCGGGTCATGGGGGAGTGTTGAAGTCCGTTGGCCACTCATAACTCTGTGCCCTCTTGTCTCCCACATTCTCCACACACTCATGTACAGATTAAATGACAATGGTACTGCCTGGGGAGATGGCTGACGTGATCATCCTGACTGGAGCCGTCAACGCCCTCAAGTTGTTGCTGGACCCAGGGGCACTGCCTAGCACCAATGTTACCATTACATGACTCTACATGATTCTCTATGACTCTCTATGTGATGCGGTAGATGCTAGGGCCGTACACTCTCTTTGCTGTGCCCTGCATCACTTTTATCTTGCCTTACATGTGATGGGGGAGCTGCATAGTTCCCGGGTGCTGATCCTTAGGGGGCCACCATGCCGGTCTTGACCGTGCGTTGGTGAGTAGCCGCCCTCGGTTATTCCGAGAGGTCGGGCTCGACCCCCGGGTGGCGGCACTTGCCCACTCGAGCTCGACGCTCGTGGTGAGCAAGTGCTCACCGGTACTTCTCGCTCTCGCTCCCCCCTTGTCTCATTGTCTTAGTGGACTGCACAATTCTAAGGCAAGTTACCGCATCCATGGCGTGCCTTATGCACCATGTCTTGCTTCTCTCACTTGCCCCACCACATGCGGTCTGATCAGGCAACTTCCTAGCAACTACACCTACCCAGTTACTATTCGGTCATTCCTCTCTTTTCAGAGTGTAAGCTTGTCATTTCTTTGAACCATGGCACTTCTCGCATCCTTGAGCCATCCTGCTCTCTTGCTGAGTGAGAGAGAGAGGGAGGGAGGGAGGGAGGGAGGGAGGGAGGGAGGGAGGGA
>SZWC01003729.1:88685-100246 GCA_023375785.1 Penium margaritaceum | reverse complement strand
GTGAGAGAGTGGCAGTGAGATAGTGAGAGAGTGGCAGTGAGATAGTGAGAGAGTGGCAGTGAGATTGTGAGAGAGTGGCAGTGAGATAGTGAGAGAGTGGCAGTGAGATTGTGAGAGAGTGGCAGTGAGATAGTGAGAGAGTCGCCAAGGATCTCCAGGTGCATCAGCTGCATGGGGGTAGGTGCAGCAGCAGCATGGCACAGTCACTCAGCAGCAATGGCACAGTCACTCAGCAGCAATGGCACAGTCACTCAGCAGCAATGGCACAGTCACTCAGCAGCATGGCAGTTTCACCCACTCCACTCCACGCACCAGGCAACGGGTCGTAGTGGCCAAGGATCTCCAGGTGCTTGCCGTCTCTAGGCGCGCGGCTGTCTGCCACGAATATGCGGTAGAAGGGCAAGTTCTTGCGCCCAAACCGTGCCAGCCTGATCCGCGTCACCCCCATCTCCTCTCTCCCCTTGCCTCCTCTCTTGTGTTTGCGTCCGCTGCTGCTCCTGCTGCTGCCTTCACTCGCTGCTGATGATGATGGTGATACTCCACTGCTTGTGCTGATGCTGATCCTGCCGCCGCAGGTGCTGCTGTAGTTGAAGCCGATGATGATACTGCTGCTGCTGCTGCTGCTGCTGCTGCTGCTGCTGCTGCTGCTGCTGCTGCTGCTGCTGCTTCTTCTTCTGCTGCTGCTGCTGCTCCTGCCACTGCTGCCACCGCCGCCGCCGCCGGCACTGACGATTATGCGGCTGCTATTGCTGCTCCCAATAGTGCTGTTATTGCTGCCGCTGTTGCTGCTGCGGTTGCAGCGCGGCCCAATGCGGCCGCCCCGGCCTGCTCGGCTTCAACCCAAGTCCCTCTCCCTCCCCCTCCTCGCAGCCCTTCCACCTCCTCCCGTTCAGTGCGACCAGCACGGCTGTGCGATACACACCAGAAAAATCTCCGAAGTACACTCGAAGGCTGCCGCTACTGGCGTTGATGCTAACTGTGCTGCCGCCGCCACTGCCGCTGCCGCTACAACTACTGCAGCTGCTGCAGGTGCGTTGAAACGAGGGGTGGAGAGCGTTGTGGACTAGGACCGAAGCTTGAACCAACGCCCTCTTACTGCTAGCGATTCTTACATCATTTGTCGGGTTGCGAAGTGGCGAGGCCTTGCGAATGTTCTTGCGAGGAGAAAAATGCAATTTTGGAATGGTTTCTTAAGTAGCACACAAAAATGGCAGGTCACTGTACGAGCACCCAAAAAAGGTCCACCCCATCAAGTAACAGACAAAAATGGCCAGTCGCTGTACGAGCACAAACATTTGCCCAGCGCGTGAAGTAGCACACAAAATGTCCAGTGCAAAATTTCCACTCGCGAAAAAGCACACAAAAATGTCCAACGCGCGCAAGTGCTGCCACGTCACCAGCAAACCCTCGCAAAAAGTTGGTGGCCTATCTACTTCGCAATTTTTGTTCATCTGACTAAAAGAAAGGTTGACCTATTGGAACGAGAGATAGAAGGTGTGTCCCACTCCGCTAATGGAACAGGACCCTAGGGAACTAAGTTTGCAACTCTCTTTTGTTCTGCGCGGATTGTTTCCACATGCAATTTTGTGTGCTTTTCCATAGACGGCACAAAAATAGCCTGACAAACTGCTAGGAAGCTTCCTAGCCTTGCTGCTGCTGACGTGGCGACACTGTCCAGTCAGCTGATGCACTAGCAAGCAGGCAGGTGCAAGAAACAGCAAGGATCAGGCTAGGGAGACGCGCAAAGTCTCATAAGCTTCAATAGCTTAGTAAATGCAGAGAGAGTTGACAAATGACAGGTCCATGGCATAAGTACCTGCCGCGGCGCACGGCGGGTGTCGCACGCGGCAGTCCTAGATCTGTCCTAAAACCGGCCCAAAACCACTGTTTTGGCCGTAACTCTACGCACACATGTCAGAATCCTGCGCCGTCTGAACCTAGACGTGCAGAATCAAAAAACGCACGCAACGACTGGTCACATGCATGCATCCATCGACTGACAGCGAGTATATAATGCAAAAACATGCAAATGGGTCTCATGCCCAGTCCGCCGAAAGGCGCCTGCAAGACGTAGAAGGCACAGCAAGGAGTCCCGGTGACATCTGGGGCTCTGGAGCAGTGGTCGGTCACCTCCAGACCGGTAGGCCGCCGCCTGTCGTCGCGCCGGTGTCACCAGGGCCGCCTGCCTCAGGGATCTGCACGAGTATGGACACGGCCGAGTGGTCACAGTAAACTGTACAGAAACGGCACAAATCACAACATAGCCGTCCATGGAAAGGCACACAAAATTTCCATTTGGAAACAAGGACGGTGTTGTAACATACCCATCGTTTGGGTCAATAGATTAGCGGTGTCTATAATCGAAAACGAAATGACAGCTGTGTCCATAGTCGAAAACGAAATTTCAGCGGTTTCCATAGTCGAAAACGAAATGAAAACGGTGCCCATGGTCAAAAACGAAATGACAACTTTGCCCTCGGTTACTGTCCCTCTGTAACGGATTCGACGGAATCCTTGGCCGACTAGGCCAAAACCGCGGTGCTTGAGGGTCTCCGACCCTCAAGCCATCCCGTCCAACCGCCCACAGTATCTGGTGGCCTTGCTCGAGCCACGTGGCTCCTTCGACCGGTCGGCGTGGCACTGCCACGCTACACCCTCATAGGCACAGCTGCCATATGTTTCATGTATTCAACAGATTTGAGATGGATTTAAACATCGTTGATGAGACGGATTGCTAGTGCATCGTCCGCCAACGTGTTCTGATGTGAGTTGTCCCCGTCTATTTGTACAACTTATTGTGACCACTCGGCCGTGTCCATGCTTGTGCAGATCTCTGATGCGGACGCAGTTGGCGCCGGAGCACCGACGAGTTGTGGCTCCACCTACCAGCAGCTGCCAGAAAGATGCCACGACATCTCGAGTGCTTGCTGGGGTGCTCTGCGGTTTTTCTACAAACGTTAGAGTTTTCTCAGTGGACTGGCTCTCAAGCCCGATTTGCATGTTTTGCATTGTCTTTCCACCGATTGATGCCGGACTTGTGCGTGTGACCAGTTTTAGCGTCCGGCTCAAGATTTTGCATCTCTAGGTTCATACCGTGTTGCGTCTGGATACCTATGGGTAGAGTTACAGCCAAAACAGTGATTTTGGGCCGATTTTTGGGACAAACTGACACTGTCGTGTGCGTCACCCGTCGCACGCCTCGGGAGCTACTCATGCTGTGTCTTCTTAGTTTTCAAATACTCTGTGCACTAATTAGCTATTGAAGCTTATGAGACTTAGCGCGTCTCCCTAACCAGATCCTTGCTATTTCATGCACCTGTTTGCTTGCCAGTGCACCTGTTGACTGGAGAGTGTCGCCACGGTAGCAACAGCAAGGTTAGGAAGCTTCCTAAAAATTTCTCACGGTATGAGAGCAGCGAGACCTCTCTTGCCGAGCTGCACCACTAAAATACAGCGCCAGCAATAGCAGCGAGAGTCACCGCCGCCGTCTTATCCTGGGATCCGTCACAGCCGTTTGCAGGAGCGACACCACCACACAATCCCCACCACCTACCCGGGTGAGCTTCGGTAGCTACCAGCTCCAACAGCCACGTTGAGCAACAGCAGCAGCACCGGATGGCAGCAGCAGCCGTGTCCAGTTGTCCATCCGTACAAAAAAAAGAAAGAGAAAAATGGGAGAATCGGCTCCAAACGGCTCGCGGCAGTGACTGCGAGCACTGGCAGCGCGCAGCGGCGGCAGCAGCTTGCAACAGCCGTGGTGTCAGCAGCCGCAAGCAGCAACAGCAACATAGCAGCAGTGGCGACGGCAACAGCAGTAGTAGCAAGCAGTGCTGGTGCGTAGCACTACTACGCATCTACGTAGAAGTTGTGCAACACTACGCAAAGGCTGCGTAGGGCTGCGTAGGGCTGTGCAGGTTGCGTAGGGCTGTGTAGGGTTGCTCAGCCCCTACGCAGCAGCGAGCAAGGGGTGATGCGGTCACCCCCACCAGTCACGCAGAGTCTGCGTGACTGGTGGGCGTCCCAAAAAAAGCCGCTGGTGTAAAATATGTTGGAATAGAAAACGCCAACGTTTTTTCGCTAGCGTAATAACCAATGATGTCATCATCAGGTATGCTGACGTTGGCATTTTCGAGGTGAAAACGTCAATTCATCTCATCGTTTCGAATCCTCGAGAAACGCCGTTGGTGTATTGTTCAGAGCATTTTCATGTTTGACCCCATACTAAGCACTACGATGCCGCCAATGCGCGACAAGGGAAAGGGGCTAGGAGACCCTTCTCTTCCTCCTCTTCGGGCATTATGAGTCCACGGTCGAACCACTTGCGATTGATGAGCTTCGTCGACCACAGGACGAGATGCGCCGGTAGTAGCAACGACAGTCAGATGCATTGCAAGAGATCGCAGATTTACTCTGAGGTCAATCATGGGGCCTCACAGCAGCCATCAGAGGATCTTCTGGAGCTGCACCATCCGTTCAGCAGTCTACATCCCACATAGCACCGCGGCCTCAGCACCCCTCATCACATGTTGACACCTGGGATGAGGAGGAGATAGAGGATGACACATGCGATCACGGGATTTGTGTGCTTCAGGAGCGCATCCGTGAGCTACGTCTGGGGTCGCAGCCCCTCACTCTGCGATCTTCTTGCTGCCAGGCACGTCGTTCAGCAGAGTTGACTTTTGGTGGCCTATGTCTCACTGGTGGGCTCCCTATACACCATCCACCATCTCTCGAGCCTAAGGTCGCCCTCCCCACAGAGCGGTGACGGAAGGACTTTGAAACACCTCCACCCTTTTATGATAGTGACGAGGGCTTTGATTGCTCGGAGACCTTCTTTCAGGTGTGGGCCGATTCTCAGGGCGTCTGGCCTTACTACCACAACCAGTACCAGACCCGCGATGCTCACCAGGTCCGGATAGCAGTGAGAGCGATGCGCGATCTCCTTTACGCCATGCCGCGGGAGACTGTGGTCGACTTCCAGCCCTTCCTAGGTGAGACCGAGACCGAGAGTGGAGCAGATCCACGCCAGGGCTGGGAGCCAGCCTTGACACTTCTCGCTGCAGAGACCCATGCCACAAGGGCGGCCCGACTAGGTGAGTTTCACTCCCTCCATCAGGGTCCCACAGAGCTTGCAGCTGATTGTTGGAGGCGTGCAATGCGCCTGTACACGCGTCTTGGGACCGGTGGCGGGACGCAGTTGTGGGCACTTGACACCATCATGATGGGGGCGCACCCGGACCACGCGAAGCTCTTTACAGGTTTCGACTGTGTGGCTCTCTTCGAGTTGTCAGAGAAACTACAGCTACTTTCTTGGGCTCATCGGTACTTCCTCCAGGCCACATCGGCTCATGAGGCTGCCATCGCCCAGCAGTAGAGTCCACTACCTGCGCTAGTGACTGCGACCCTTCCTATGCCTCTATCCCAGCTCACCAGTCCCACCTCCACCGCTTCCTCCTCCGCCTCCTCTACCCCGAGCGGCCACACTCAAGAAATTGCAGCGGCCGTATAGGGGAAGAAGGGGAAGAAGCGACACGCGAAGGGACAACAGCAGCAGCAGCAGCAGTCGACAAGTAGTGGCAGTTTACGTTCTATCCATTGCCACAACCTTGGAGGTGCTCACCGCTACACGGAGTGTGAGCAGTCCCTTGACTGGACTCGGATCATGCGCGGCCTTTAGGCAGTACACATGCAGCGGATTTCCTTGAATGACACATGGACGGGACACGCCGCGACCACTACTACAGCAGACGCACCTGTTTCATGAGGTAGCAGGGGTGATATGGACCCTCAGGATCCTACAATCGCGGAGCTCCGTCAGCTGCTGGCGCTTCGTACTCAGGGAGGTGGGATTGTATTCTCACAGCCGAGTGGTCCTGAGACATCTTCTCTTACTGCGTCTGTTGTCTGTCGTGATGCTTGTAGTGGGGCTCAGTCAACTTGCGATGAGGATGGCCCTAACAGTACTGACTGGCTTGACGAGTCATAGATCCGTGCTGTTTGTCGTTGTCCTGAGTCCTCCGCTACGCGTCCAGCAATGGTAGAGTGTTCTGTGGCATATTTCACTGTGTCGACGATTGGTCATGAGCTGAGTGGCACTGGATCATTGACTCTGGTGCCACCCATCACATGACCTGTCGTCGTAGTGACTTCGTTGTACTCGGTCCCTTTGCGTCCGTTTGGTCCGTTCGCACAGGGTCTGGTCAGTCGTTGCCGGTGCAGGTGTTTAATCCTTCTGTACATATTCTTCCCTCCTGTGTGGACCTGAGTGCGCAGGGCATGCTGACCAAGAGAGTAAAGGCGAAGCACACTGAGTTTCCATGCCACGCTGGATCTACATTTTAATCCATCTGGCGGCACTCGTGCGCTCGTCTTCTCTCTGGCAGCACTGCCCCAGCTCCATCACCTCTCACATGGCCTCTAGTTACTCAGCTTTTCGAAGACCTATACCTGTCTCTCTCCTGGTTTGTGGACAGAATTACAAGTAGGCTTGAGAAACGTAGATGTGTTCTCATTTTGTTTGTGAAGCTGTCTTGGTTTGTTGTGAGAGGTGTGGTGAAGCCTGGTTGGTCGTTTTTGCGGACCACGAGGGCCTTTTTCCCTTGCTCGAGGTGGATGGGCCGGCGAGCCTCGCTCGCCGGCCGATGGGTGAGCACTAAGTAGCGAGACTCACCCGCTCGAGCCGTTGCCTATTTAAGCTCGACACTTAGGGTTTTTTCCCGTCCGAACTTCATGGCTGAAGTAACTTGCACATATCTCACTCCCTGTTTCACCAAATGAGGCGAGATAAGTTGCAATAGAATTGTAGCAGAATTCTCATGGTATCAAAGCTACTTTCTGGGCCTGGAAGTGACGCATAGGAGCAGCACAGAGCAAAAAGGGAGGTGGCCGAACCACACGCGGAAGCACATCCGCGCGGACACCGCAAAAGGTGGTCGTGCACGCCCCTAGGACGTGGCGAAGCACCTCTCCTAGGCAGATAGCAGGGGCGGCAGAAGGCAAGGAGAAGCCCACAGCTGTAGGAGAGGCGAGGGAGGGGAGAGCCCAAGCGCTGTTTGCACCTCTCAGAGGTGACGGCGGGATCCCTAGTTCCAAAACGTGGCCGTGCAGATTGAAGGTGACCTTCACAAGACAAGACACGGTGTTTCCCACGAGCTTAGGGCTCGCGACAGAAAACTGGGCCCATAGTAGGTCCGGTGAAATGCTGCCGAAATTTTGTTCGGCCGCAAGGAGGAGATCCAGGGCTCACACCACCTCCCTAGGACGTGCCTGACGTGCAGATGCCATGAGCTAGGCAGCATCAATGCCTGGGGGGGGCCTGCGCAGGAGCTAGAGGTGACCCCTCAACTGGAGCGGGCGCCGGCGGTAGTAGAGGAGCTGGTACCGCCACTATGACTTGGGAGGACCTCAGCAAGGTCTTGGCTCACAAAGACCTAACGCCGCCCGCCCTGGGATCAAGGGAATTCCTTGCATGGAAGGATGTCTTCCTAGGATGGGCGGCGGAGCATGGGTTAGAGGACTTGTATCTACTTCCTCCCACTGACGCAACTGAGGATCTCGTCCTGCTGCGCGCTTTCAATGTCCTGGTCAGGGCGCTTCCTGACGACCAATCCTACGCCATCCGCCATTTTTGCTTCAGTGGCAAAGGGGAGGACCCCACTGATCCTCGCGGTGGAGTCCCATGCCCACATGAGGCCTGGCAGCATCTTGCCACCTGTCATGAGGAACAAGGGATGGCGCTGGTGATATCCCTGCGCGATAGACTCCGGGGACTGTACCCAAAGCCAAGGGCGCCAATAACCGAGTATTGGGATGCGGCCATGGACTTACGTCGCGGAATCCTTGGGCTTGAAGTGTCCTGCTCCGTGATTGAGTGGCTGGATCTTGTCCTGCTCCATCTTGGAGAGCCTTACAGGGAGTTTCACCGAGGTCTACTGAGACGCCTTTGAGTGACAGGTCGGTCTTGACACGGCTTCCTTTGAAAATCCGACCAAGACCGATTGTCGTTTTTGTGCCCAGTGTAAAATGCATCTCTACTCTTCTCCTGACTCATCCTCCCAAGAACTGCTTCCACTAGAGTTGGTCCACTCGGACATTCTCGGTCCCCTCCCAGTCGAGTCCCTCTCTGATCAGGGTCGATATGTTCCCACCGCGACCGATGACTTCTCCCAGATGCATTCTATAGCATCCGCCACAAGAGTGATGCCGCACTCGCGGTCCGCCTGTGGCTTGTGATGGCTGAGCGTCAGTCTCGTCACACCCTGCACACGTTCCGCTCGGATCATAGTGGCGATATCTTAGGCGAGATGGATGCCTACTTTGCTGAGCACGGTCTTTTTCACTAGTTGTCTGCTCCTGTTATACCACGAAAGAACAGTGTGTCTGAGCATTGGAATTGCACCATGGAGGATGCGGTTCAAGCTATGTGGTCTGAATGTAGTCTTCCGGAGTCCTTTGTCTTTGAGGGCTTCTCCTACATGACGTGGGTCTCGAAACCGCTTGTCGCATGGTCCGCTTCCAAGCCAGGTCACGCCGTACGAGTTGTGGTTTGGCCATCGTGCTCATTTCTGTCTCTCCCGCGTTTGGGGGTTTCTCGCTTGCGTCTGGTACACCGAGGACCAGCAGGGGTCCAACGTCTCACCTTGGGGATGCATGTGTACCTTCCTCGGTATATCCCCGCGATCCAAGGCGTGGCGGTTTTGGGACCCTGCTCGCCATCGCATTGTCGAGTGACGAGATGCTCTATTCTTCGAGGTCCTCACCTACAGCGACTTGTCTAGCATTCTCTCGCTGGCCACCGACCATGTTCCTACTTGTGTGGCCTCCCGGTGAATGGGGGAGTCTAGTCTTGCAGATGGGTCCGTCCGGGCGTCCTCACCTACGGTCCGGTCTCCGGCTGCGGTCGATCCGGCCATCATGGCTGTGATTCTAGTAGCCTCATCAGTCCCCTCTGGCCCACTTGATCCCATGCCAGTGTCAGACCCCTCTCGTACACCTGATCCCGTGCCAGTCTCGTTCCCCTCTGACACATCAGATCATGTATCAGTGACCTTCTGGCTCACCTGATTCTATGCCACTGTTGGTCCCCTCTGACATACCTGATCCCGTGCCAGTGTCGGTCCCCTCTGGCACACCTGATCATGTGCCACCGACAGTCCCCTCCGTCACACGCACCCTAGTGCATGCACCCATTTCACTTGAGGCTATGGCCCAACAACCTTTCCCGCAGCTTGAGGTGAGTACCTCTGCATCGGGCTACTTCCGTGAGCCACGTGGTCATCTCCGACCACTGGCCTCTAGGGCTCAACGGAGTACTGCCTCAATGCCTAGACGCTCGACTCATACTGTTCAGATTGGTAAGCCTGGCATGAAGGCCCTTGGCTTGAGTGTCCAGCACACTTTATTGAGGTGCATCCGGCATGTCCTGTCGGCCACAAGTTGGTCTCCTGAGTATTCTCGGTCGCTTACGATGCCGTAGCCGACCTTGTTGTGGTTAGACCGAGTCCAGAGGCATGTGTCTTAGCCACCTGGAGCTCTCCCTTGATGACGCCTGATCCAGGCACGTTGAAGGAAGCACTCTTAGCTCAGGATGCAGACTTGTGGTCTGCTGCTTGTGAGGATAAGTTGAGAGCCATCCGTGAGCACGATGTCTACGAGCTTGTGGACCTCCCGCCTGGGTGGAAGGCTGTACAGGCAAAGCGGGTCATACATGACCAATCACCTCACCCCTGGAACCGTGTATCGACAAGTGTATTGGGAAGTGAACATATCAGTGAACATGGACATCTAACAAAAACTAGTATATAGCACATGTAATCCATTATAAGTAACACCTTATATGAGGAAATTATGTTTGGGCTCTAGTGACATGAATTGATGTTGGTGATTTCTGATAAATGTTTGCATATAGGAATACAATTTTTGATACACCAGTTGGTAAGTGTATGAATTTGGGGTGATTAACCATAACTCAAGCGGGTCTTTTGCAAGAAGGTGAAACATGATGTCACACTGGATTGCTACAAGGCTCACTTGACAGCCAAGTGATTCTTGCAGGTTGAGGGTGTGGATTTCACTGAAACCTTTTGCACCCGTTGGCCGCATGACCACCGCTTGCGCTCTGTTCGAGGTTTTTGTTCACCACGACTAAGAACTGCACCTGATTGATGTGAACAACGTGTTCCTCCACTGCACCTTAGAGGAGGAGATCTACATGGTTCAGCCACTTGGATTCGAGGTCGGTGACAAGGTGTGGCACTTGCACAAGGCCTTGTATGGCCTGAAAAAATCACCCAGGTGCTAGAACTTGGAGATCACCGGCACACTGACACGTGCTGGTTGCAGAGACCTTGTCGGGGTCATATTTCTTACAACCTCCACAATGTGCAACGGGACCTGGATCTCCAGAAATTCATTCTCCATGTGCTTGAAAGAACTACAACGTGGGGACACCTCAGGTGGTGTGAGGAGGTGCTACATTGATATGGGAGGTGTGTGACCTGTGTTGCAACAAGCGTAACTTCTACTACGTGCGTTTGAAGGCTCATGTGTAGCCTTACAACTTGTTTGTGTGATGTTTTTCCAAAACAACACAACCAAAATTCATCCCCAACTCTTCGGTTTTTGGGTGTTGCCAATTTTTGCCCAAACTTACCTCATGTAGCGTGTAGTCACCAAAAAGCACATTTTTCATCCCAGATTGGCGCACAATCAAGCTGTCAACCTCACACCACGGTTAGGCAACATTAGGATAATGTTCCAAACTGGTCAACCTCACATCCTCCTTGAACATGGTCAAGCCCGTGGAGATTTGTGAGTGTTTTGCATGTACATGGGCTGCTCGATAATATTTTGTCCCACGTGACGTTTCATGTGGTCCACGACACACAAGGAAGAACCCTCTTGTCCTTCCTCTTTCTGTGGCCCCTTTTCCCTCAACAGTAATGATTACATACCCTCGTATGGAAAATGCAACAGAAGACAGAATCTGTGAGTGGCTTCCTCATCGCAGTGCCATGAGGGTTGTCATGTTGGATGAATAGTATGAGTTGGGTCAAGTGGCAGCTTTCAGTCCAGCTGATGCATCGCATCAGCCCGGGAGGCACCCATCGCATCAGCCTGGTACGTACCCATTGCGCTCAATCAACCATTGTGGCACCGTTGGGGAGGTATGGTTTATCACCCCCATTTCATACACTTGATTCCCTATGTACACTACACTTCTATTATGCTCACTTCCTAGAAGTTTACTAGCATGTAACCATTTGCTATATCAGTGATTTCTCAGTGAACAGGTGCGATTGCGCTTTCAGAGGCGTTTGGATAATAGTTAAGACAATTTCAATTCATCATGTTCCGTCAATTTCAATATACATGTTTTTGTTTGCTACATAGCCTATTCATGTCCTGGAAACTCAACTGGGGTATATCTGTGAGACACAGAAAGTGACAAACGCAGAAACGGAATAGAGATCACCGATCACAGGCGAAAAGGACGTGCGGTCACTTTTCTTTAAGTTCAAAAGTGCCATTAACGTGATTCGCTCGAAGTCAATTAATGCCCC
>SZWC01003729.1:70669-85020 GCA_023375785.1 Penium margaritaceum | reverse complement strand
GTGATATGTTTGTGTGTGTGTGTGTGTGTGTGTGTGTGTGTGCGTGTGTGTGTGTGTGTGTGTGTGTGTGTGTGTGTGTGTGTGTGTGTTCTTCTGCTCCAGTCAATGTGTACTGATGCATTCTGTTTCTGATGTCGTCTCACACGTCGCACATTTTTCTGACGACCCAATGTCAGTCAAGCACTCATGGAAACATAGAACTATGCTAAGAAACACAGAGGCGATTCATAGAAAGTATATATTTCAGAAAAAACAGATACCACCATCCCTCAATAACAACATAACAAAAAAAACCACCAGGCAGTAGGGTATTTTGCCTCAAAAAAGAAACATGGAAGTAGACCCTATTTGCTTTGCGCTACATCACAGCAGTACCTCCGTACAGGAAGAAGTGTCTTGTGTGACTCTTCATGTCTGGGGTCCATGTTCACTCCCACCCTCCACTGTGGTCTGTGTGGATTCCCTCACTGGCTATCTGTGACCTCTTGCATCTTTTGTGCAGCATACTTGTGCAGATGACCGACCAAGCAACCACTGCCATCGGTGGACAGTTGCATGTCGGACCATGTTCTGAGGCCACTCGTCCTCGCTCCATTGGTTACTCCTCAGCTCCATCAGCAGTGGCCCAACGTCTTTGCAGTACCGACAATCAGCTGGTGCAGACACAGGCAGTTAGGCGGAAGGAGGAACGGAGGGAGAAAGGATGAAGAGACACGAGGATGGAGGCATGAAGGGATGGAGGGACCAAGGAACGAGGTAATGAAGGGATGGAGTACTGGTCGGAAGGAAGAGGGGGGGCGGAGTGATGGTCAGAGGGGTGGCTGGAGGGACAGGGGGACAGTTGGGCGGTGGTTAGAAGGGACAGCCTTATGACTAGGCTGTTGGAGGGACAGTCAGGGGAGGCCTTGCGTGAGCATCGCGTCCAGATGTTGCTTTTAAGTCCAGAAAAATCATCATCATTTCTCCCGTGCTTCTTTCTGGCAATCCTACGACTTCTATGCTTCCGCCCAATATGTGGTCAATGCTCCGGGGAAGCGGCAGTTGATGTAAAAGCTTACTGGGGAAGGCACAGCCCGCTGTGGATGCTGAATGCACTCCTTTGCCGGCCCCTCGGACCTGTAGACTGCAATTGTAGAGGCAATCCTACCCAGATGGATGTCATGGTGGCTGATTGGGCAGGTTTCTTAAGAAAATTTTATTTTGAGGATCCCATACATGCAAATGGATCCCAAAGTCTCCAAATCCAGATCCTACCACTGACTTGATTCAAGTTTTTCTATGTGTCTTCAAGCGTCTACATCAGAATTCCCGTCTCAGAAAACCCAGATCCTTCTCTTTAATAAACGAACTTTGAACGCAAAAGTATGCTTGCTTCATTATCATGAATCCAAAACACATAGGTTGCTATGTGCACAACGTGGCAGAAGTGGTACCAAGTCTGAAAGAAGTTTGACTTTCCACATTGCACACGAGAAGTTCATTGGCCTACTGTAACCTCTACTTCTATGTCTCATTACTAACACCCACGTCGGAGCCCACTAACACAGGCCAACCAGGCGCAACATTTTTCCTCTTTCAGAAAACAGATTCCAACAGAGGAAGTGTAAATCAACAAGCTGTTCAAGTACAAGCTTTCCAAAAGACGTATCTAACGTAATGCCTGAATTCCAGGCCCAGAGAACATATTCCTACAACAACACAAGAAGCCTACATAAATAGGAAATCCGTTTTCATCAGTACCATGAGCACTCAACTCCCGAGACACAGTGCTCCACACTCAATAGTGGATGAGCTATGAGCTCTGCGGCGGTGGGTCGTCTCTCGGGATCCACATTCAGCATCTGCCGCAACAGAGTCTTCACCGCCACTGGAACTCCTTTCCATGCGTCGCTGTCAAATGGGACAGTGCAGCTGTGCTTGTGCTCGCTGCTGCAGTAAAACTGATCCGGAGGCAGCTCTCCACACAGGAGGCAGTAAAGGCAGATACCCAAAGACCAGATGTCTGCTGCCTTGCCGTAAGGACCGCCAGCAGCACAACAGATCTCACTTCTCCTGTCCCACACCCGCCTGACCTCTGGAGCCATGTATGGCTCCGTTCCGCCTACCCACTTGTCTTTGATTTGTGCCGGCTCTGAGTCAGCCACCACCATCCCAAAGTCGCTCAACCTCACGGATCCATCCTGAAACATCACCTTGTCCCTCCCCTTTTCTCGAATGAACCGAGGCTTCCCCACCAGCAGAAAGTTGGCCAGCTTCACATCCATGTGGCACAGATCCTTGTCATGTGCGTCCTTTAAGCCCAAAGCCATCTGGCGAGCAAGCCCTAACGCCTCCACTACTGGAAGCCCACTCTTCCTTGACCTAGGTGAAAACCGACTCCGGCGCGTGTGTTCCAAAGCACTCTGCCTATCCTCGAAGTAAGCCATGAGGTCACCATTCGCACAGTAAGGCATCTCCATGCATACTTCCCCAGCCTTGCAGTGAATTGCCTCACCAACCATGACGTGCACCGACTCCCTTAGCTTGACAGCTGCATCGTACTCCATCCGTGCCCTCTGGGCATCTTGAGTATCCGTAATGTCCATGAACTTGTATGCCTTCATCGCCTTCGTGACTGGATCCACGCCCTTGAAAACTTTGCCAAAACTTCCCTCCCCTATCTGGGTCAGCAACCCCTTTTCCCTCATCACAAAGGGATGTGCTCCATCCTCCGAGTGTGCTACATTGATGCGTCCATGAGAAAAATCCTGGATAGAGTCCAACGACGATACACCTGAGGAGGTTGATGCCGATGAGCCCGTCGCAAAAGACACTGATGAGGAGGAAGACGACATTGAAGCAGAGCTGACTGTGGTGGGAAGAAGTGTAGACTTTTCCAATCTCCATCCTGCATGCAGGGAACCTGAAACGCAACCACCATCACATCAAGGGAGACGGCACATGACTCGTCAAGAAAGGAACTAGGGAGCAGTGTAGGGTAAGAGCATTTTTATGGCCATTAGATTCCAATAGATAAGCTACGGCTCCTTGGCCTGGCATCCCATACGGCTAACGTGATGAAAGAGAAAGGAAAAGTCACGACCCTCCCACATCTTACCACCCAGTTTTGTGCCACTACATGCTAGAGACGATTCTTGGCAAGAGTGAAGAAAAATGGTTGGCATATGCCCGCCCAACGATGCGAAAGTCTTTTGTCTAATTGACAAGAAGGCCATGGGCGTGGTTGCAGTATCACCGCTTACCAATATCAGCAGCCGAAGGCCGGGATCCTGCAGGAGCAGAAGCCGTTCTCTTCAGGTCTTGAAAAGCTGCAATGGCAAGAGGGAGAACACACGTGCAGCGTGAGTCAGGAGACCGTCACTGACAGAATGAACGGAGCAGTGCAGTGGTCAGCGCACAAACTAGTCTCCTAGACTTGGAAATCCGCAGTCTCCTTTCCGTCACGCACAATCTCTCAGAGACCTAACTCACCGAGGACCAAACGGGCTATGATGGCACCTTGTGCAACTTGCGACAGGCAAGAGGCGGTCTGAATTCCCCCGTGGCCCAAATCTGAGATCTAGGTTGCCAAGAAAAACACAAAAGCTTACATTGCAAAAGCTCTCGTCCAGCAGCCGTGGATCCACTCCTGGCTGAGGACGCTTTTGCAGCCTTGGTTTGTCGGGCACCTGCAATGACCAGCATGGTCGTGCAAGATATTCAGCTGGCAAGCCAAACAACCTCTTAGCCAGTCAAGTCCCATCTCATGTGAATGCCCGGATCTCGATTCCTCGGGACCAACTGCAGACGGACGGACCAACTGCAGTCTATAGCGAATACACGAGTGCTGGTATTGCCAAAGAACAGGCAGCTTGTGGCACCAGGGATCAACGAAATGCGGAGACAGTGAAGGAACCGTCCCGTTTAAGGAGAAAGCTTGAAAGGAAAGGGGGCTCTTCTCTCACCTGGCTTCAGTTTGCCGAGGCTGCCGAGAGCGACCAACGCAAAGCGGATATCCACGATTGAAAGCGCGATGAGCATGACGAGCACGAGGGGAGACGCGGAGGCTGCCATTCACCGAAGGGATGAGTGAGGACGAAAGGCTGGGATCGGCCAAGGCTGTTCTCGCTGCTTTCAGTATGCGTACGGACTGGATGATGGGAACGACTGCCTTAGAGAGAGAAGCTGAGATGAGAAGAGATGAATTGAGAGTAGCCCTCGGGTTGCAATTGTGGCCGCCTGCTGCTCCTGAGGCGAGACACAACCAAGCAGGCACTCCAGCCTTGCTGCAGCAGTTCAGTAACTACGGAAGCAGATAGTCGAATGCTCCTCTCACAGAAGGAACCTGCTACTGCTGCGGAGCGCAGCAGGTTGTGTGGTACGCTGCTGTTCGCTTCGTTCTGCATTCACTGGCTGTCCGCTTTAGGCTTCAGGCGACTGAGTTCCGACTGAGGCCGCCCAAGCTGGGGGCTACTTGAGCAGTAGGTAGGAGGATTCCAGGGAATAACAGCTTCTTCTGAATGTAGCGCCCACCAAAAACCTGTCTCAAAATTCGCAACTGAGACTACTTTTCGCGTTCGAAGGCTTCAGGACGGACGGCTGTTTTGTCCGAACCTTTGGAGAAATCTATGAATTTCATACTGCACCTTCCAGCAGCGCACCTCGTAACCACAGCAGGACCAGCTGAAAATGATCTGTTTTGCATCAAGGCACGTATCTGCTAGTCGCAAAAATCCGTCCCAATGTTCGCGACGAACCACTTTCTGAAAATGGTCACCGTCATCTACGTTGGCTGGAACCATCGCGAACTCATCACTCATCTTAGTTCCACAGGAATTCCCAAAGGAAGATTTTCCGGCCACTGCGCCGTTGCGACGAATCGCGACGGAATGTGAGGCTCACTCCTGCAATGCTCACGTGCCCTTCAATGTCGGGAGCAAAAAAGTAAATGACGTCAGAGCGGTGGCGTGCCCGCCGCTTTGTCGCTCTGACAGCAGATGCTGTATGGTGCCAGGCACATGGCAGACGAAACTCTGTTCTACACACCTCTGCGTTTTCACTTCGCAAGCGTTGACACAAACCTGCCAGCCACATTCTCACGAGAAAACTGCAGACCTTCCGCGTTTTGAGCGCCTCCATTTCCGGCAGCAGCGTTCCAACATGCTGTCCCAAAAGATGGAAGCAGCAGTGCCCACATGCGCACGTGGGCCTCTGCGACATGAGCGAGCGTTCAACTCGGCATTGTTGACAGGCAGACCTGCTGCTATTGCTACTGCTGCGGCTGCTGCTACTGCGACTGGTCAGGGAAACGCAGGCTACGCGCCGGTCAGGTGTGGAAGCAGCGGCACCCAGTTTTTCCGTCAAAGATCGTGAACGAGGTCAGTCGGTTTTTCTCTCGGGAAAAGTTAAACGTATCTCGGAGGCCCCCAGACCTGGCTCGAAGCGCTACGCCATCTACCAGCCAAATTATTTGTACTTCACATCTTAGGCGTTTACTCACGTTATTTTCGCATCTTACCCGAAATATACCTCAAAACCGTCAAACAAAATCATTTTCAACAAACCCCCCTCGAAACATTCGGGGGTTGTGGGTTTTATTTAGGTTCGGGCACCTCCCAGGCCCTGCGGTAGCGGGGCCTGGGAGGTTCCCTTTCATCAAAGGGGGAGTTTATTCTCTCAACCTTTTTCGCACGTGCAAAAAATGTTTCGGTGAAAGTCAAAGGTGATCGAATATCCGGCGAAAATACTACGAGTCAACGGTAGATGGGCCATTTTTCCGAGTTGGCTATGGCGTCGCGCAAAAGCGTCCGAAGTATCTACTACAGGGAGCAATAACAACCATACAACAACACCAACTACAAACAAGGGTAGAATAGCTGAAACATTTGCACAAGTGTGCACTTAAAGCTGAATTGGAAAACACCCCAGCTGAATCCAAAACGATAGGAAAACATAGGAGATATCGAGCTCCTCTCTGTTACGCCAAGCGAAACGTAGGTGATTCACAGGGATGAGGTGGGTGACAAAAGACGATTCGAGGATTTCACACAAATAGAAAAATTGTTTTTCGCTTAACTGTGCGTCAATGACCAGTGTCGAGTGAGTCGAGCACGTGTATACCATGCCGAGAGTGGGAATGAGGCATATGTTGGATCCTTGGCGCTTAAGCCGAGCAACGCATGCGAGGTCGCACCGTGAGTGGCTGCTTCGAGAAGCTTCGCCAAGAATTTGGGGGCTTCTATATCAAAGCGTAGTTTTAGAAAAGTCCAGTGTCATAAAAAAGTCGGCCGAACATTATCCAAACATCGATATGTTTCGGAATACTTCTGTTGACCTTTCTAGAAGGTGGTCGCAACTGTCAGAAACTTATGAAAAAGACATCGGAAGTCGAAGCAGTTGGCCAGAATGCCCTTTGCGAACGCGGTGAAAATCCTGAGGTCAACGCACGGAGGGCCACGAATGTAATGACAGAATGCCCAGTCGCGGAGTTCAGGGACTCGTGTACGTCATGGACGTAACACTTCCCCTCTTTTTAGCCGCAACGCCCCGCCGCGTTAGCAGACGTAACCCGGAGAGGACGGTAGTAGCCCTCGATTAGATAGTCGACGTCAAAGAAATTGTCGTAGGACTCCAAGTTGTTGTGCGCGATGTCGTAGCCATGCCACTTGACCACATACTATCATTTTTCCATGGCGTCGATGTCCGAGGATGTCTCCAATCTCATACTACATATCTTCGTCCACTTGTCGAGGAGGTGGATGTGCCACGTCTTGGCCGGGGTAGTTGGGGCCCCGATAGTGTTTGAGCTTGCTGATGTGGAAGACATGATGGATCACCATGCTCAGGCAGACGAAGGCGAGCGACGACATGGTTGTGCATTCCCTCTGACTATGCAATTCAGCCGTTGTGGCAGGAATTTAATTGTATACCTCATCGAAAGGGATTTTGCCAGTTGTGGTGGAAGTGGTAGAGTTGATAGGAGTTCGGCGGTCGGCAACTTGGCAATTTAATCAGTGTCGTGCGTCTCGCATAAAGTGCGGAGGATTTGTCTTAGCATATAGTTGGTCCGCACTATCTGCCTGTCGGTCGGAGGATGGAACGCCGTAGATAGCTTTATCCGACTACAATAACGCTCCATTAATTCGTGCCAAAGACGACTAGTGAAGCAGTCGTCTGTCACTGGTGATGATACGTGGCACGCCGTGTAGCCAAACATTTGGTCTAAAACAGCCGCGCTGTTCCATTTGCGGTGGCAGTGGTCGTCATCGGGATGAAGTGCAACTTCTTATAAAATATGTCCACAACGACGAGGATGGCGCCATACCCTTCGCGAGTGGCGGGCAGTCCCGTCACGAAATCCATGCTGATGTTGGCCTACGATTCCTTCGGAACAAGTAGGGGTTGGAGTAGATTGGGTGGCCTCGTGCATCGAGATTTCGGTCTCTGACAGGTGTCGCACAATTTGTAGAAGGCTGACACGTTGGTCTGCATCTTGTCCCACCAGTAGTGCCGTGTCAGCTTTATGAGTGCATTGTCCTCATCGAAGTTTCAACCTGGACCGGTGTCGTGGCATTCCTCCAATAGCATTGTTCACACCTCCTCATTCGGTGGAAGGACGACCTGGCGAGTGAATCGTCGTTGCCAGTAGTGGTCGTTGAACCATTATTTGGTCTTTTCGTACCCGCCGAACTCCTCGTAACCCTTTGCAAACAGCCTTGCAAGGTACGGGTCTCATTCGATGACCACCGTGTTAACATCGGCCAAAAAAATCTGGTCGTCGGCTCAAAAAATCCGCCGGATTAGGTTTTGCGGGCCGAAATTCAATGTCGTAGTCAAAGTTGGACCCAAGGAACTCCATCCATTGAGTTTTTCAATGACTTAGATTTCACTGAATCGACATATTTCAACGCGTGATGGTCGGTACGGACATTCCAGGTAGCACCGCCATGTCTTGAACGTGTGCACGACTGTGATCATTTTGTTCTCGTGCACCGCGTAATTGAGTTCCGGCTGGCGTAATTTTTACGACATGTACCCAACCTGTTGTTCTCCACCGCCATTGTCTTGGAGGAGAACGGCTCCGTTGGCTCGATCGGACGCGTCAGTGGCCATGACGTAGTCCACCGTTAGATTCGTCAACCATAAGGCTGGCGCCGAGGTCAGAGCGTTCCTCAAAGAGTTCAACGCTTCGTTGTCTCCCCAACTTCACTCGGTATTTTTGCGAGTGAGAACAAAGAGAGGTGCTGACACACGGACGTCATCCTTTACGAATTGACAGCAATAGCCACAGAAGCCCAAAGATACTTGAACTTCCCAAACATGTATAGGCATCCGCCAATCAGCGACCGCCTCCACCTTTTTTGGTTCCATGGTGATCCGTTCGTCGCTGATGCAGCCCAAAAAAGTTTATCGAACGGCAACCAAAGTCGTACTTTGAGAGCTTCCTAAAAAACTTCTCTCTTTGTAAAATCTCGAGAACTTTTTGGAGATGTCCATTGTGCTCCTCTAGGGTGCGTTTGTAAACCAAGATGTCGTCCAGATACACACCGACAAAATTGTCGAGATGCGGGTGAAAGATATTATTCATCACCGCCATAAATTTTGCGAGGGTCTTTACGAGTCAGAACGGCATGACGGTGAACTCAAAGTGCCCGTATCTGGTGCGAAATGATTTCTTCTTGAGGTCCTTATCAGATACACGGATGTGCTGATAGCCACAACGTAGGTTGATTTTGTTGAAAATATGGGCTCCACGTAGTTAGTCAAAAAATTGTGTGCTCACGGAAGAGGGTAGCGGTTCTTGATGGTGATGTCGTTCAACGCTTGGTAGTCCACGTACATCAACATCTCTCGGGTTTTTTTTCACAAGAAGTACATGTGTCGTGGAGGGCAACGTAAGGTGACGTGGAGGGTCTGAATGAACCCCTGACCGAGCATCTCGTCCAACTGCTTCTTGAGTTCGTCAGCTCGTAATCGCTCATCCGTTAGTTCCCTTTCACCGTCGGTCTGGTTTCCCACTTCAGGTCTATCTGATGGTCGATGTTCCGCTACGAAGGTAACTCTCGGGGCTTTTCGTCGGAAAAATACCCCTTCAAACTCCTCTATGAGTGTTACAAACTCCTCCGGTACTGCTACGAACCTCCCAGGTGTCGAGGCCGTTGCCGTTGTCTCGGTAGCTGCGATTTCTTCCACTTCTCGTTTCCACGTGGACTAGCCACGCTTGAGCTCCACGCTTTAAGTACCTCTTGGCCACGTCTAGAGATATGGGTTGGCAGTCTGTGGCTACCGCAACTTCCTCTACTACTTCCACCTTTGTAATCTCATGAAATCGTCGTTGTGTCATTGGTCGTTCGACCATAGATGGTAGACCACATGCAGATGTCATTTTTGACCATTAATTCTGACGTAAGCCGATTCGCTGCTCCAGTCCACCTGCAGATTATGCTGGTACAGGATATCTTGTCCAAGGATTTTTTTTTGGTAACTCACTGGGCAAGTTCTCCAGACCGTTACGTTGTCCAAAACTCCGGTTTCCTGTCACAACGGTTTGCAAATTCGACGGATGTGTCATCATTGGGTGACAGTGTTTACTTTCAAACATCCCTGGTTCAGTCTGTTAACCCAGCTTCCGAACCATGTGGTTACTGAAGAAACTGTAAGAAGCTCCTCCATCCAGTAGTGCCGGTACTGTTTTGCGGCCTCTACAACTACTCGGTTGTACCCATAGCAGTATCGCCGGTTGGTCGTCCTCTTATTCCTCGTTGAACTTTACGATCTCAGGAACCCTTGTCTGCAGCGACGTGAGCCACTCAAATGGGCGATTGGTCAGCGTAAACGTTTTCGACCGGACCTCGCCGTCTACTCCTGCCATTTGCCATTTCCCGACTTCTCACTCTTTTTTCTACGACTTCCTCCCCTTTTTGGCTTGTTGATACCGCTTTCGGCAGCTGCGCGAGATGTGACCTGGCTTCGCGTAAGTCTTGTAGAGTCGTTGATCGTGTTGATCGACACATCAATCTCCATCACGAGCTAGGTTTTTGTGGACTGTGATTTTCCTCCGTCACGACAGAAATTGTGGCTTTGGAGTCGCCAGCCGCGGGATTCCTGCGTCTGAGCGTTGTAGTCGTCAATGTCCATGCCGTCAACTACCAGGATCATTCGTGAAAGGTTACTCTGGATGCCAAAAATGGGGATTTCTCGTCAAATATGTCACTTGAGGCCATTTTTGCAGTAGAAACACAGTTTGTCGGGGGCGAGGTCACTGTGGGTGATGATTTTGCAAAAATGCTGAGTGTACTCCATCATGCTGGATTGATGACACAGACGTTGGAGTATGTACCGTGCGTCAATCTTCTCATTGAGCTTTCCAAAGCGAGCAAGTGTAGCGCGCGCGTAGTCGCTCCATGTCTCTAGTGGCGTGAGAGAGTCGTGCCATGTCGGATTGATCTGCTCGAGAGGTGGTACGCCTGCGGTCGACGATATGAGAGTAGACGCGTGAGCTGTTGTTCCAGCTCTGTCAGTCTCCTACTGTCATTGGATGACCTTTAGATCGGATCACCATTTCAAAGCCGTGCCATGCAAAAGCGAGGCCGCAAGTTCAACTTTCCTCTTGTCGTTTTTGATCCCGGTAACAGTGAGACATGCCTCCAAAATTGTCAGCCACATCCTGACCGTCGGTCCCTTGGAGTTCGCGGGATCAACATTCTTAGGGAATTCCGGTCGAATTTGGGCTTTACTCAAGAGTTGAAGATTTCTCTCGGTGAGCACTGCTTCACGCGTGTGGGAATGCCACAGCTCCTCCATCATTGCGTTGAGTTGTTGGAACAGATGGGTGTTGAGGCTGTCGAGTCCTGACAACAGCTGGTACAGGTCTTCATTAATGCGAGCTTGTCGGCAAGTGCCTCCCATCACGCCAGATGTCGTCCGGACGGGCAGCGACAGCGGCGAGTGTTTCGCCGAGCCCGAGGGATCCGTCACCAGGTTGGCCGTCCCATTCATTGGTATTGCTCCATTCACTGTGAAAGATAATTCTACTGCCTGGTTTGCCTGAAGAGTGTCGTTGTTCACATGCTGGTGATCCTCCGTCGCCGGAGTCCTTGCCGAGTACTGCGCACAGTCGGATGCGCTCGCTGCGTTCACCGTTGTCATCGTGAGGTTCTTCTGAACAGTGACCTAATGAAGGGTGGAGATGCACTGAAGACTCGTGTGAGGTTGTCGCTAGGTAGTTAATGCGTCGGTTGCCCCTCTAGCACCGTTGTGCTCTGATACCCAGTGTTACGCCGAGCGGAATGTAGGTGGTTCACAGGGATGAGGTGCGGAACAAAAGACGATTTGACGATATGGGACAAATGGATAAATTGTATTAAGCAGTAAGTGTAGTTCAATGACAAGTGTCGAGTGAGTCAAGCACATATACACAAAGCCCGGAATGAAAATGAAACATATGTTGGGTCCTCGGCGCTCAAGCCAAGCGACGCGTGCAAGGCCGCACTGTGAGTGGCTGATTTGAGAAGCTCCGGCGAGAAGTCGGGGAATTGAGAATATCGAGACGTGGTTTTAGAAAAGTCCAGTACCATCAAGAAGTTGAACGAAGAATATCAAAACATTGACACGGTTTACGATACTTCTACGGACCCTTGTGGAAGGTGGTCGAATTTTCAAAATCTTCTGGAAGGGAACACCGGAGGTCGGGGCAGATGGCCAAATTGCGTAAAAAATCATGAGGTCAACACGTGGTGGGCCACAAATGTAATGACAAAAATCCCCACTTGTGGAGTTCAGGGGCTCTTGTATGTCAGGAATGTAACACTCTCCATGCTTGATCAACGACATGTGTTCCTGACCCTTCTCGGGCAATCGCTCGATTGGTTAGTCGCACGAATTGCAATCGTGCAATTGATTGAGCAATTGTTTTTTTTTCTTCTTAGCTGTTTTTCTAGCAAAAAAACCTTCTTTAAATTTAGTCAAACAACATGCAAACCCCCTTCTTCGCATGGAAGCCTCGGTACAATTCTATTCTAAAAAACGATTGGCTTTTAGGGTTCAAAATTTATGTGGGCTCTTATTGGACCCCTCTGGCGATAGCGGAATCCAGTAGGTTCTCTTTCAATGCATGGGGTGTTTTGGATCTTCCATTCAAACTCCTCACAGATATTTTTGAAAAAAAAGTCACAAACCCATTCATAGAGGGATGTTTGCTTATTCTTTGAGGTATGACGACGTCAGCATGTCGATGTTCGATTCCATGCGGTGTTGACAACGTTTTTTTCTCTACATAACATGTTTTTTTGCCAAGCTCGCTTGACATGGCATGATTATTGTTCTAGAATATGGAAATAATGCGCGGAACATGGATGTGGCAGCTTTCATTTATGACCAATCACCCCTTATAAATACACAGTTGGATCTGTGTATATCTCTCTTCTATGCTGGGAGGAAGGTACTAAGAAAAAACAACTAATTGTGGTAGAAATTGATATCGCAACCCTCTAAGAGAATAGCAATTCAATTAATGGGATGAGGCTTCATAGAAGAGACGGGTATACATATTTATTCAAACAAGCATCCTGATTTTGTTTCACTACATGTTGAAAGATAGTAAACTATGTGTCTACAAAGAGGGAATGTTATCTTTGTACACTGTTTTACGAGGATATTAAGTACGACATACATCGCATGACATAACATTGAAATATGGATCTCTTTGTAGTCTATTTGCAAAAACACTGGAAGTTGAGAATATTTGACCGATAGAGCGGCAGCAAACTTGTACACCGAAAAAGAAACACACACACCGTCAAGATCGTCGCCTTGCCAGCGACAGTTCTACTCCACAGGCTTCTCTTCATGCCAATGATCATTCATGGATCTCTCGCAAAATGTTAATGGTCCAGATAAGTATAAAAGAAGCCACGATAGCCAAAACACTTGTGTACGTTCGGAATTAGACGCTGAATACACGTCCTGATACACCCCCCATATAAAATCGTGGTGGGTGGGATGGGGGATGGGGGGTGGGGGGGGTGGAGCGGCATCGATTGACATTTGGACGCGTGCGAGGGTCGACAAATCTGGCGAACCTACGGACGGACGGCGATTGTTCAATCGGACTGAAAACCATCTGCAAAAAGGATGTGCAGTCTTCGAATACAATGATAGGCATTATTCTAGAAACTTATTCTTGGACAGTTCACTTCCGCCAATGCTTGGACATTGATGGGGTAAAAACATCTGGGAACGTAGTGGTTAAATGTTCACCAATGTATATTTCCCCGTAACTTGCATACTTGGTTTCATTCACTAGACAATAAATACACCCAATACACTTTCTATGGTGTTTTGGGAGGGAGGGGGGACTGAAAATGTGTTCAACCAATCTCGTACCCCCCCCCCCCTCTCCTCCCAAAAGACTGAAAGTGTATAGGGGAATGTATCGGACAGTGTATGAGGGAGGGATCCAGAATTATACACGAATGCGGTGTAAAAGGAGAAATTTCGAAGAAGTAACATGTGGCTGGAATGAGTTTGTGCACTTATGTACGTTTGTATGAAGTCTACAGGATACATATTCAGATACACTCCTCATAGACATTTTGAGGTCAAGAGGGGGGAGGGCTCCAAACTCTGAACACTTTTTGGAGAGCATTAATCGGAGAAAATCCTTGCATCATGTCCTAAACCTGGCAAAGTTTACCGTGTCACAAATACATCTCTCTCTTTACGAGGTTGGGATGAATTTGTCATTGAGGAGAGTTTGGCGTGTATCACAAGATAATGCCTCCTCCAAAATGTGATGAGTGTGTAGAAGGTGTGTTTTGTATACTTCTTATGGGAAGTTTACAACCCTAATAGACAAATACAGATACATCAATGAAGTTGTACTTGCCAAAATACTTGTGTACATTCGGCAACATACGCCGAATACAGGAACCGATACATCCTCCATATACAACCAGGGTGCGGGGGTGGGGGGGGGGGGGGGGGGGGGGGGGGGGGAAGGCGAGGAATTGATCGAACTGTGGACGCATGGGAGTTTCGACAAAATCAGCCTACATACGGACGGTCGCCGTTAGTTCGATGACTCTGAACACCATTTGCGAAAAGGTATGCCGAAAATTATCGACTTCATATTGTGAACAATACAAGAACATGTTCTCGAATGGTTGACTTGCATCGATGCGTTGACATCAATGGACACGAAGTCTTAAAGAACGCTGTAGCACATTTGTTCTCTAGTTTACATTGCACGATGTAGCACATTTTTTGTACCTTGCATACCTAGCATCGTTCACTACCCAATTCATTAACCCAATGCACTTTCTATGTTTGGGTGGGGAGGGGAGGGAGCGAAGATGTATCTTTACTGATGCCCC
>SZWC01003729.1:36565-54544 GCA_023375785.1 Penium margaritaceum | reverse complement strand
TGCCCCTTGTTCAGTGTTGTAGGACGGATCAGGAATGCTCTGCCCCTTGTGGAGGTATGACCCCTAGATCCGTTGTAGTGTGACTCAACTATGCTCTGTCTCTTGTGAGATATGACCTGTGAGTACACCATGTGGGTGAGTGGTTACCTTGGCCATTTTGTTGATTTGGCCAAGTGAGAGGTCATGAGGTCGATCCTGGCCCCATGCATATCTTGTTTGCTGTGGAAGCTTCCAAGAAAGAAAGTCCGTAGCTTCTTGGACGCTACATGGTTGGTCTGTCACCTTGACACTAGGATGCTTATGTGTCAAGCCCACAGTGCAAGTCTATTGGTGACGTGGCTGGTTCAGGCCACTTCCCAGGAATGTGCTTTTGAGTTCTAGGACTGGACAGACAGCTATAAAAGGACTTGTCTTGCATGCTGATCAATCAACCCTTGCTTGATGCTCTCTTGCGTATTGACGACTTGAGCTCTTCTTGAGATGTAATGCTAAGGCGTTAGTACTCTTGAAGGTGAAGTGTATGCCTGATTAAGTTTGGGGTGCATGACACATGTCAACAAAGGAAGAAGGCCTAAAAACCTTTGTGAGCTTTTCGGTTTCGCGGCTTCTCTGCCAGAGGTGGTTAGCTCAGTAGCTAACAGTGTCTTCATATAGGTATAGCACCATCAAGAAGTCAATCAAATAGTATCAAAACACCGATATGATTCGTGATAAGTTCTGTTGACACTTCTTTGGATTGGTTCATTCTGTCCGAACCATCTGGAACAGAACACCAAAGGTCGCAGCAGGTGGCCCAAATGCTTTATGCCGAACGGTGTAAATCTAGAGTTTGGCGCGTTGTGCTCCATGAATATATTGTCAAAAATGGCCACGCACAGAGTTGAGGAACTCATGTAGGTCAGGGATGTAGCGTTGGTATACTATGAATACGGCAACAGTTAATTTACCACCCATTCCAAACACTTCAAGACGAGTCTCATATTTTCATAAGACGGAGAGGGAAGTACATCGCCAATTCCAAACACTTCAAGGTGAGGCTTGCTTTCAAGACATTCCATAGATCAATTCTTAAAGTTGATGTTGAATCGAAAACAATAGGGATACTTCGAAACTCAAAGGTATTGTTTACTTGCATGAAGGGAAATAGTCACAATTGAGGGATTAAAGATTTTCAAAACACCAATGGCTGCGGCTGGTAAACAATGGAATGTTATGTTGGGAAAATAGTTTTCTAGTGAGGCTGTATTGTTGGATTGGTGTAGTGGTTTGGATAAAATCACGCGTTTTTGCACTCATGTTTCATCCTTCGATTATGTTTCTGCAATTTTTTTGGTGCCAAACCCAATAGTAGTTGGAACGCTTATAGCATCATATGTATTCTTCACACCACAAACCTCTAGAGCGCAAGACGGCATCCATGTGAGTGGCAAGCAAGTGGCGGTGATGTCGTTGTGCACTAAGTTATGACATGCCGATGCTCATCTTATGATGGGCATCGACATGTCGTAACTTAGTGCACAACATTCCACAACATCCAAATTCTTAATGAACTCCTAAAAATGCTCAAACATTGCAAATGAACGCTCAACAATCAAACCGTGAGTGTAGGCTTTGTTCGCGATTGTTTGATTGCCATTGCCATTGAATTTTGATCTCGATCAACAATGTCATCCTCTGACGATCGCACACAATCAAAGATCCTGTCACAGTTGGCGTTCATGGACGACATTTAAGAGAATGAACTCATGGTTTGAAGTTTAGTATTCCAGTCCACCCGTGCATGCCTAGGAACCTTTATGGGGATGATACGTTTATAAAAGTTGAAGAACCAACAACTGGCCTCGAGGCACACCGAAACGAAGGTGTTTGACAACTTCCGATTACGTTAGAAATCATTATTTGCGTCACATTCCAATGTTTACCAGCCGCATCCTATGTTGCTCCACAATGGTTTGGTGTAGTCTTCAAGATTGGTCAATGTTCAATATGAGACGACTTTCTGAGTTCTCTAGGTTCCTAGCCGAGATAGCTTAATTCGTTAAGTACTCAGCCTACTTCAGTGTCTCCCTTACATATCAGGCTGACTTCGACCTAGTCATACATGTTGCGATTTGTTGTCATGAGATCTTCACAGATCTAGGCAACATTTTTGAAAGGTCCTTACAAATTCGACTATCCTGACAAGCTCAAGTACCCGTATGGTCTTACAAGGGGCTAGACGCTCACCCCTTTTCCATCTTTTGATCGTAATCAAGTTAAACACCATGTTCGCACTTAACAAAGTAACATAAGAGAAAACTCATTCCAAAACACCTACCGAGAGAATAAATATCCTAAAAATGATGGTCTTCTTATTCAATATAAGAATACTAGAATAACCAAAATTCTTATGACTCTATTTTAATGTATGGACTCATTATAAAATTCATAATGTTTTCAAATTACTTGTAGATGAACTTAACTTATGAATAGAATTATCAAGGTTTTATTCAATACCATAAAACTGTATAAGAACTCATGACTATATTAGACACATCGTTTATGCATTCAAATATTTGAAAATGTAGTAGCAGAATTTAAAAACTAATGGTCACATATTCATGAAATTTTTCTGTTTGTTAGATCTTCAAAACTTTACAAGTATTCATAGCATTAGGGAATTCTGTTACAAATTTTTGTATTTGGATGATTTTGTGGCTAATATATTTATGATAACACATGTAATTCTGATTCAAATGTCTCATTAAAAAAACAAATCCAGACTTCTGAAATTTTGAATTGTAGCCTCACATAGATATAAATTTGCATGAAATTGTAAGTAAAAATTTTCAGAAATATATTCATACACCTATTTACCGGTATGTAAGTATGCAACCTTTCCTATGAGAGTACAGCGGTCCTTTCATCAGAAGATTCCTTTACACATGCAAAACTCACAAATGTTTTCAATAACATCATGTACAAGTGATAGAGAAATAAAACATCTGATTTCTGAAATATGAACTGTCAATTTCTTAGCTGATGTTTAAAAAGTCAAAATCAGTGAAAATGTTTTAGTATTCAAAACACTTTATGAAACTTTTCATGTAAATGTTTTCTTATGAGGAAATCGAGTTCCAAAAGTAGAGGAGCATATTTTATTCTTCTTCGACTTCCTTCAAAAAGAAAAATCAAACAAATGACAATCTAATACATATATCCAAGTAATGAATATTAAAATTGATGGAAAAGATGGATAACATTGCAAATTTTATGGTTTCTGGAAAGAATGAAAAACCGTTTCAACGTTTAAGATGAATGAACAATTTTCACTCACTTTTTTAAAGAACTCATTGGATTTGTGTAATCAATCCGTGTTGTGCCTCTCTTCGCTTATAATGATCATGCCATTGGTGTTATATTTAAAAGCCAAAAGAATAACATGCTTTGATATCTTATTGATAGATTTCAATTTATTTCATGTCAGTCATAAATTGAAAATTCGTGTATGAAAATGATGAATTCCATGTCAATTTCTCATTTATGTGTGCATGTTTCTTAAGATGATTGTGGGGTTTGACTATGCATATGAATCTTCATAAGAAGAAAGGTTGTACTAATACATGACATTTTCAAGACTGACATAGCACTTTGTAAACAAGTCATTTTCATATATTCATTTTGCATAAATACCATCTAAAAATTGATGAAAATCTAGATCTATTAGTGATTTTCATTTTATGAAAAGGGTGGAGAAAAGATTTTGGTTAAAAAAAGAGCCTTTATTCTCAAATTAATTTGGAACATGAAAAGGGATCGATGAATGAAATAACCGTTAAAGTGTTATAATATCTAGATAATGTTGTATACTTCCAACGAAAGAACATCCTAATTTTTTGTTGACTTATAATTTATGAAGTTTTTATAAACGTAGATTTATATGTTTTTAAATCTAATAAGTGCAATATTTTTCAGCCATACCTTTTGTAACAAACTGGAGTAGTAGGTGGATAGGGTAGGTAGAAAGAGCCCTCGGAATGGAATGGTTGGCCTTGACGGCTCAACCAGCGGGTAAAATCCCACGGGGTGGGTGCCGGAGCGCGACCCACCGACCAACGTATCGTCATAGGGCAGAATTCTGCAGGATATTTCCTGCTCTGCTGATGTCATCGGATGGACCTGGACGGTCCATCCTCTTCCACTACAGCTAGCTACTAACCAATCAGCGAAAGGGGAAATCCTGACCTGGCAGATATTCATATTTGGGATAATACCCGACTTACCCAGATTACCTGTTTGGGTGTGTAAATACCCGGTTGGTATTTCCTGGTCGGTTCTACCCAAGGGGTAGAGACCTATTTTGTACCACGACTAGGTCGCTGTGTTACATTCCTCCCCCTTTAGCTACAAACCGTCCTCGGTTTGCAAAGGAAAGAGGTTCACTCGACAAACCAAGTACATAAGGAGAGTACAAAGAGCGAGTGAAAACATCAACATGACGCTTGTATCCACAGGAAGTTGTATGAGACATGTTAAGCCAACACATGGTATTTGCCAGTGCATGTATCCATGTTACATGCTCATCTTTCCTTGTGATACAAGGATGTGTCAGCTTCAAACCGAAGCATGACATTCAATCACGAGGACCCTCAGGAGGGTCCATGCACATGTGGCTTTGATGCTTGAAGGTTCAACGAAGCTTCGTGCACCGATTTTTGGTGAGACAT
This sequence comes from Penium margaritaceum, assembly GCA_023375785.1. Lineage (NCBI taxonomy): Eukaryota > Viridiplantae > Streptophyta > Zygnematophyceae > Desmidiales > Peniaceae > Penium > Penium margaritaceum. The sequence continues at coordinate 49,838 of SZWC01003729.1, read as the reverse complement.
TGCTCATCTTATGTTGACACAGCAACAACATCTTCCATGCTTGAGCATGGGGTTTTCATGCTGGATATCGAAGAGAAAGCTATGAGATGGAAAATGAATTTCCTGGTGGTCTTTGGGTGTTCAGCCTTGGGATTGCAGCGACGCATCCTCCCCCTTTTGCTGAGGAGCGTCCTCGCGACAAGTGCCCGGGAAAATACTTGTCGGGCTGCAATAACGTGCCACCATTCCCGAAGGTAAATTCTCTTCGTGGGGCTTACGCCAGGGTGGTACCCCCGGGGGCGTGGTCAGTCAAACTCCATCTCATCCTCCACTAGGGTTTCAACTAAAAACCCCCAGGGAAGTTTTGCATGTGGTCAGGTCCACATGTGGCTACCATAGCCGGTTCAGTTGGGTTGGCTGAACAACCATTCCCGATTGAGCCCTTGGCTCGAAACTGTCATGGTGGCCGGTGGTCGGCGCCATGGAACAAGTGTAAACATGTCATGTGACGATGCTTACGGACCAATTGAACATTACAAACCACATGGTCTTGCATTGTATGAGACATTGCCAAGCGTGTCCGATACATAACGTTGTCACAGCATAGGTCTCTCCAGCACACGTGTCTACTATAGTGTGATGACGGATGAGACTGTCATTTGGTAGCACGGAGACCTAGACGGAAGGCACCTGAAGCCCGCCGTCCCCGCACTCGACGGATGAGTGGGTACCATCGGATGCCGTGTGGTCTAAGACTTTTCACCGTGTGGAGATAATCTCGGGTAGTGTGATATGCTTGGACACACAACCCATCTTCTTAGACCAGAAGAGTGTTCATCGCACATTGCGAAGGTGCTAAGTGCACGGTCTTGAGTAACACGGTGGGTGAGACCCAAAAATCCGACGTTATGACTGTTGGAAGAGATGGATAACAAAATGCCACATGTATTCTGTGTAGTTGTGCTTTGCACAAGTACTATAGAATTACCCGAACACATCAGTAGCATGACAGAAGGTGTGAAATGGGTTATTCCCCTGGAAGTTGGGAACATCGAGTGTGATCACTCAAGGAAGGTGATCAAACTCGGATTACTCGAATAATGTCATCCAACTTTAACTTTTCTTTCATCCCATACTTGCTGGGGTGAAAAGAAGTTACATTGGTGTATACCGTAGTATGGTTTGTGTCTTGCGTGCACAATACGAAGGCATGTCCGCAGTACGTGTCGATCCTTAAAGGAGTACGTAAACATCCACGGATGCCATGTGCTTCTTAAAACATCTGGAAGATGTCCAAAAAGCAGCATCGAAAAGCATTGGTACAAAAGTACACTTCTCCAATGTGTGGACCATTGATCATTGCTCATTGCCTTAGAAGGCTACATCTGGTGCTTTTAGTCACTCTCGGGATCTGCACCCAAGAGTGAACACCAGAGTGTCTTATGGGTAGACCATGTCACCATGAGTTTGACGAAATATCGTCATCCAATGGACATCTCATTGGGTTGTATAGCATGATGTTGTTATGTGACCACATAACCATGCTTACATTATCACATTACGACCTTGTTCCAGTGCGTAAAACAGGTATTGTACCCATCGCTGATGAGTGAACAAGGGCATCATGTATATCCCAATGGAATTCAAACAGTGCTCTATAGATGAGCAACTGTCGGACTGGATCAGCAAGGAATCCAGTAGTGCACATTCGGGGAAAGTGGATGTCATCAGGATAATGACTCAAGTGCCTGTACTGTGCATGACAGAATGAGGGGCTAAGAGTGGTTTCCAATCTATAGCTATACTAGCTCAAAAGCCAGCTGTAATGGTTTAGATGCTGGATAGATGGCACTATCGGTAGAGGTGTCATCTAGAATACTGTGCAGTTGGTTGGGTCATGCTAGGTTTGACCTTGCCATGTTTATGGCGGGCATGAACATCCTTGGTGCATTTCGAGTACTGACACACAACCATGATGGTGAGTGTCCTCGATAGTAGCACACTTGCACATTGTCTTCCCGAGCCCTAGCTGTAGCATAGGAGATCAAGGATCACGAAGAACGTAACATGCAGATTGTTGCTCTTCATGATTCATCCAACATCAATCTTTACGGCAGGGAGGCATTTGTTACGGTGTGAGTACAGACCCCCCTTGCCGCTTTGCAACCATGATGTCTCCATGCTTGCAAACATGGTTGAGATTTGACCATGCTGGCCATCATAGTCCATTGTGGACTACATCATGGTAGGAGAAACCCTCATAGTGGAGACAAGGTGGAAGCTGTCCCCCTTGTATCGTAAGTCATTGTGTATATGGCCATGGAGAAATTCCATGACACATTCAATAATGTCCCTCATCCATGTGTTGTGACATGGGCCGAACAGAGAGAACATGAAGGTACAACCATGTCCTCTTGTGCTATATAACACCTTGCTCAAACTGAGCCTCTTCGGTGTTAGAGAATGATGCCTTCTTGAATAGAAGTGTGCATCCACCGTTAACACAGGATTAACGAGCAGCCAAGGTACATGCTGGGTATTTGATGCCATAAACAAGTGAGTTGACGCATCGTCAAGTAAGTCATATGGTCGGATGTATCGACACTGGTAGGATTGAACTGTAACATGTCCCAGGTACATAATGTACTCTGTAGTCCAATAGACAGAGAGATAGACAATGTTCATGACCTGAACAGTGTCAATTCATGGTATTCCTTCGAGCATGAAGGCTACCGATTGCATGTGTCACGTATCACGAGCTTAGAGCCACATGGCCTTTGTCGTGTACGACCGAGTCTGCTGTCATGGACGACATGCATTCCGGCCCGTTGCCTTGTCATTATTGACATGCATTTGAGCATTGTCGTACATCATGTAGCAGCACATGGTTTGACACCAGTATCTCTGTCTATGATATGATGCGACTCAGACACGCTTGTTGAGGTCGCTTTGATGTTGTACTACATGCATTGTGAGCCTGTGCCTCGGCACATGTGCTTCACATGACCGAAGCATGCACTTTGACGTGCATCAAGGATGCCTGGTGCATGAGTCAACCACTAAAATTGATGCGTAGGACACCATGGCTGTGTGGGTGGGACGTGTCTAGGATGCAAGTACTGCCCCTGACATGGTACCCAATGTCGTCACCCTCGTCATCCAGATTAACCATCTGGATGGCGTGGTGTGTTTACAACTTCTGAGGCAAGCTGCGCCAGGTTTATGACCTAGATTGGTCGTGATCCGATGGCCATTACCTGTTCATAGACAGGATGCTTGCTCTAGATGTTTGCAACAGCTAGAGCCTTCTCAGCATTGTTCATAATCCTCACTGTCATCTTGCTTGTGCCGTACATGGCGTTTAAGCAATACATGTCAGCGTTGAGGTACCACAGGTTCCTCTCAGAACTGCTGGTCGTGTCTCCTTTCTCAATCTATGGTCATCAACCAAGGAGTTTGAGGGAGGAGAGGGTGAGGGTTAAAGTGCTGAGAACTACAGACCTTTTGCTGCCTTTTGGCCAGCAAAGCTGTATGTGACACATGTGTGGGAAAATCGGTAACACCCTCTGTTGTTGTTTGAATTCCAGCAAACAAGTTCCCTTTAGGCTTGCAACTGCCCAAAGTGTTTTGCTAGCAACTCGTAGGGGGGTTGGCAAACTTTCCATCTGTCCCAGGTCCTGTGCATCGCTGCTACAAGATCCCGTGTGCTATTGGCGTAACGCTCAATAGTGCCTTGGTGTATCTGATGCTAGAAATGTTGTCTGACAACGGACCCAGCCGTCGCAAAGAGCGAGGTGGCGTCATCTGCTAATAGACAGCAGGTCAACTGGTCAGCTTGAGCAGTTGTCAACCGCGCCAACCGTCGCACGTAGTTTGAGAAAAGCTCATGCCATGATTGCCACCGCTGGCATTGCCCACGTTGTTACTCTTCGAGTGAGTAGGACACATGTCACTACCAGATGATCAGACAAGCTGATAGAGTCAATAATGGATTATTAGGCAAGCCAGTGTAGGTCATACCGAGAAGGATGATGCCGCCGATGGGCTAGCCGACAAGGTTTTAGCTTTTGTTGGACAAGCTAGAGCTAAGAAATTTAGCTCAAAACAGGGGGGGTGGGACGTTTCACACACTTCAGGCCGCCAACTGACAGGGCTTCTCCTGTAGTTGTACTATCGGCAGTGTGCCTGCTGGATTTTCAACCAGCCCAACATCCTTTTGTCGCCCCTAAGCCTCCAAGGCCTCCGCTAGCCAGTGGCTAGGGCCCAGAGGGGGGTGGACTTAAAAGCACACCCTCAAGTTTTTATATTTTGTTTTCTTTTCCAGTCGTGCCAGAGCACAGCGTATGCCATGACTAGCATCGCCAATTCGTATTTTTGCCCTGGTGGCAAAATACGAAATGTCAACAAAATCTGTCATTGGTGGCAATGCCAACAAGATCTACGCTGCTGCTGGCGATGCCAGAGCAGCTCCTGTGGCCACTAACATTGTCAACCGGGCGTATGCCGCTGCTGACAACACAAGCGCAACCAAGTCTGTGCCAATAGCACTAGGCAGGGTAGCTTCCACTACTGGTTGTGCTGGCACGACTCCTCTTGCTTCATGTAGCAACATCGAGGTGCCTAACTCTGTTGATAACGCCAGCAGAGTGTGTGCTGATATCGACGATGCCAACGTCAATCCCACAACAGCGCAACTCCTGTCGCTGCTGGCGTTGCCAGCAAAGCGGCTGGTGTTACTGACTGTGCCAGGGCAGCCCTCGTTCTTGCTGTGCAAGCTAGCAGGTCGTGTGCCCTGTGTATGGCTCTTGTTGGTGCTGGCAATGCCATCAGGGCCCAACCGTTGCTCACAGCGTCAGCAGGGGATATGCCACTGCTAGCCGTACCAACAGGGCCCTTGCCACTATTGGCCGCTCCAGCAGGGGTTTGCCGCTACTTGTGGTGCTAGCGCCACGTAAGCCGTTCTTGGCAAAGCCAGAACAATGTTTGTTAATGCTGTCGATGCCAGCATTGACGTTGCCGCTACTGGCAGAGCCGATACGGCGGCTGGCGTTGCTGGCGACTCCGGCGCAGCCCTCGCCACTACTGGCGACGCCAGTAGGGCATCTGCTGCTGCTGGCGATGCCAGCGCAGCCCTTGCCATTGCTGGCGATGCCAGCAGGGCATCTGCTGCTACTGTCGGTGCCAGCGCAGCCCTTAGCGCGGCTCCTACCACTAGCGTTCCCAGCAAGGCAGCCGCAGCTGCTGGCGGGGCCAGCACGGCCCCTACCGCTGCTGGCGTGGCCAGCAGGGCAGCCGCGGCTGCTGGCGTGGCCAGCGCGGCTCCGGCCGCTGCTGGCGTGGCCAGCAGGGCAGCCGCAGCTGCTGGTGCGGCCAGCGCGACTCCTGGCGTTGCTGGCGTTGCCAGCAAGGCAGCCGCAACTGTTGGCGCAACCAGCACAGCTCCTGCCGCTGCAAGCCTTGCTAGCAGGGCAGCCGTAACTGCTGGCGCGGCCAGCGTGGCTCCTGCCGCTGCTGGCCTTGCCAGCAGGGCAGCCGCAGCTGCTGGCGCAGCCAACGCGGCTCCTGCCGCTGCTGGCCTTGCCAGCAGGGCAGCCGCAGCTGCTGGTGCGGCTAGCGCGGCTCCGGGCTCTGCTGGCGTTGCCAGCAGGGCAGCCGCAGCTGCTGGCGCGGCCAGCGCGGCTCCTGCCGCTGCTGGTGTTGCCAGCAGGGCAGCCGCAGCTGCTGGCGCGGCCAGCGCGGCTCCTGCCGCTGCTGGCGGTCCCAGCAGGGCAGCCGCAGCTGCTGGAGCGACCAGTGCGGCTCCTGCCGCTGCTGGTGTTGCCAGCAGGGCAGCTGCAGCTACTGGCGCGGCCAGCGCGGCTCCTGCCGCTGCTGGCGTTGCCAGCAGGACAGCCGCAGCTGCTGGCGCGGCCAGCGCGGCTCCTGCCGCTGCTGGCGTTGCCAGCAGGGCAGCCGCAGCTGCTGGCGCGGCCAGCGCGGCTCCTGCCGCTGCTGGCGTGGCCAGCAGGGGCTGACCGCGTTCCTGGTGGTCACAGCCACCAGGACTTCGCCTGCTGGCAGAACCAGCTGGCGGATGCCTCTTCAGGCCTGCTGGTGTATCCAGCAGAGCCTTCTTCCTCTCTGAGGTGAGTCCCTCAGCGAGGGACGCGGGTAGCGCGCCTCCAGAGTTGCGAACGCGGCCCGGCGCTGTCCAAAAATGATAAAACTCGTTTTTGGCTCTCATCCCGGCGCATCAGCGTCAAGGCGGAGAACAAGTTCTCCGCTCAACTGCTGCGCTCTTGCGGCATTGTGCGCTGACGACGCCTCCCGACGCGCTCGAAGCGCGCTGGCAGACGCCATGGCGCGGGCCGGGAGAGAATTGCAACTTTGAAGTTACTCTCTGTCGCCCCGTGATGCCGCGTCTGATGGGCCGGAAAGGGGCGCTGTTTTGCTGCACAGCGGACTGCGTTCTGCGCGCCGCCGTTCTGCTTTTGCGGAACGCCCCCGAGGCGCGCCATGGCGACTTCACGCCATGGCGTTGTGCTGTGGTTCTTCACGCCGGCTCTTCGAGCTGACCGCCGAGCTTCGACGTCGCAGCTTGCTCGGTCGAGTTCGCACGGCTCTATTGCGCTGGATGAATTCGTTGACCGACGTGGTTCGCACGGAGTTATCCGGTGCCCTGGTACGAGCTGGACCTCAATTTGCGTGCGGAATGCGAACTTTGTCCGCCCGTAGATTGACCGGGGCCGGACAAGTAAACAGCGGAAGTCATTGGTCCCGGAAGGATCGTTGGCTCTGGTACCAATGTAACAAACTGGAGTAGTAGGTGGGTAGGGTAGGCAGAAAGAGCCCTCGGAATGGAATGGTTGGCCTTGACGGCTCAACCAGCGGGTAAAATCCCACGGGGTGGGCGCCGGAGCGCGACCCACCCACCAACGTATCCTCATAGGGCAGGATTCTGCAGGATATTTCCTGCTCTGGTGATGTCATCGGATGGACCTGGATGGTCCATCCTCTTCCACTACAGCTAGCTACTAACCAATCACCGAAAGGGGAAATCCTGACCTGGCAGATATTCATATTTGGGATAATACCCGACTTACCCAGATTACCTGTTTGGGTGTGTAAATACCCGGTTGGTATTTCCTTGTCGGTTTTACCCAAGGGGTAGAGACCTATTTTGTACCACGACTAGGTCGCCGTGTTACACCTTTGCATCACAATCATAATTTTTTAAGAATACAATTAACTTTTAATGAATTATAAAATCATAAAAACGTATTAATAAAATTAGATATCAATAGTACTATAGGTTCTTTTTGTTTTTTAGGTATTTCATGAGGAAAACAAAAATTGAATCAATTGCATGGGTTCATTCGTGAAGAATGTATAATTATCAAGAAAATCCATGCACCAAAATAAACTCGTATGAAGCTTATATTTTTAGTCTGGAAAATCAATAAAAAGGACAATTTTCTATCTACCCCTTGTTTGGCACAATTTATGAACATGCCCATAGTACAAAACTATTATTCATGTATCTCCATAATAACATAATATTCAACAAACGTATCCATAGCATAAAATTATGATGACAGTTTGCCCCCGATTGGCCTTCAAACGCATTTTTGACCTAACTTTGGCGTTGACGCGATGACCCATAAATGTTGCTTCAGAGTGTGACATTTGCGAGTCGATCAAAAATCACAAACCCCCTTCCAAGGGGTTCGTGAATTTTTCTGGGGTGTGTTTGCGTGTGGTTTGCATGGGGGGTCCGAGACTCCTCATGTGTTAAAAGAAAACTTGCTGGACCCCGCTACCACGGGGCCCAGAAGGTGCCCGTTGTGGGTTGGGGATTGAATATCGTTTGCATACAAAACTAGAGTTTTTGTGTGACTTCTTCTTTTTACCTCGCAAACCCTTTATAAGGTTTTTGTGTTTGGCGCGGGCTACACCCACGCCAAACATAGAAAACCCTAATTCTTAATAGAGGGTTTGTGAGGTAAAAGAAAAGTCATTTCTCACGTGCGCTTTCGCAAGGAGACTCCATGACAAGTGAAGACAGACACCGCGGTGAAATGACGTTTATCTTTTGCATTAAACGTATGAAACTGTTTTAAAAAAATGTACTATAGGCGGGCTTGTAGAATCCTGTTATGGTATGGGTGGGTTTTGTAATTCGTGCACAACTATGGTCCACGACGTGTATTTGAGCCAAACACCACCATATTGGTCATCGAAGTGGCTACGAAAATGAGCATGGGAGTTCCAAAACTTGATTCAATATTCAATTGTATGCTCCAAAAAGGCGGACTGATGAAAAATTGTGACAATCACTCCCTCCTTAAATCACTATTTTCAACAATTCGGTTGAGATCCCCTCTTTTGCACTAGATTCCCTCCAATTTGTGGATGTCATTGAAATACAACTATGTTCATGCACATAAGTAGGTTTGAACCCGGGTATGTGAGTCTCGGCCAAGAGGGTGCAGGACCTCCATGGAGAGAGGACTGTGCGAAAACGTTAATAGCAGCCGCTAGATTTAACAAAAGTTATCTTTGACACGATGTTAGAGTTCACAGAATTCACTCACATAATCTCCGATTCACTACACTTTCAGTCACTTAATTAAAGTTGCTAGTACCCTTCCTAGGTCACATGTGTGAGACCAACCATGGACACGCAAGAGACATGCCACGCCATGGATGCGGAAAGCTTGCTTCACTTAGTTCGGTACAACCAAGACAGACGTAAGGGGGAGCGAGCGTGACTAAGTCAACCGGTAAGCGTGCCTCGCTCCGGGCATCACGCCTGAGCGAGTGCACACCGCCACCCAGGGGTCGAGCCCGACCGCTTGGTTATTAACCTTGCGGCGGCTACTCACCAATGCACGGGAAAACCCGGCACAGTGGCCCCCTAAGGATTTGCACCCGGGACATGCAGCTCCCCCAGAAACATTCAATGCAAGCATCATGATGCAGGGCACGGCAGTTAGAGTGTACGGGCCCTAGCATCTCCCACATCACAAAGTCATAAGAGCCACAAGGAGTTAGACGATGGCAACAAGTGCCTCAGAGGAAGCCCTTGGGTGAAGCTGCATTGGTTGCCAGAAAGCATCAAGGACTTCTGCCAGAGCTGTCACGTCTGTTGCTTCCCCAGGTTGAGCCATGTCAATTAATCTGTACAATGAGATACACGGTGTGTGATGGGCAAGAGAGCACATAGTTGTGAGTGGCCAATGAACTTCAACACTCCCCCATGCACCGCAGCCAATCAATCCATGCATGTGAGAACCACACAAAAGGGGGGGTCACGAGAAGTGATAACGGCACGATGAATTAATCAACCTGGATCATGTGGACAGATGAGACCAACAGAATGGACATCACTTTTGAACACATTACGACTGAGGGCTTTTGTGAGGAAGTCAGCTCGCTGCGACCGTGTGTCCACCCAGGTCACCTGAACAATGCTGGCAGCAATGCACTCGCGAACAAAATGGTGCTCAACATTGATATGCTTGGTGCGTGAATGATGCATGCCGCTATTCTCAGCAATGGCCTTTGTGCTTTGATTATTGCAACGCAGAGTGATGCAGCGAATGGGCACACGCAGCTGCTGCAACAAGCGACAAAGCCAGACAGCCTCACATGTGCCTGCTCCAAGTGCGACATACTCAGCCTCAGCGGTACTGCGTGCCACACACCCTTGCTTGCCACTTTTCCAGGAGACTGCAGTGCCACCAACAAGGAAGATGTAGCCTGTTCGGCTGCGGGCATCAGTGTCATGTGCCCAATCACTGTCGGTAAAACCGTCCACCACCACTGAGGGCTGTGCACGAAAGTACAGTCCGATGCGGGGTGTGGAGAGAGCATAGCACACAACCCGCAATGCAGCCTCAAGATGCCGCTCACGGGGGCACTGCGAGAACTGGGAAAGGAAGTTTACAGCAAATGCCACATCAGCACGAGTGGTAGTGGCAAGGTACATCAATGAGCCAATGACGCTGAGATAGTCGGTCACATCGACCGTCTCCCCCAGCGTGGACACCTCCCGAGATTTCAGTAAGGACTGACCGGCAGGTGTCATGGGTGTGGATGCAGTGGGAATGCCTGTGAGGAGCGGTGAGAAGCGCTCCCCCAGACTACGTACATACGCAGCCTGATGAACGTGCAAGGTACGTCGCTGGCGATCACGTTCCAGCTCCATCCCAAGGAAGACCCGAGCTGGGCCAAGATCTTTCATCTTGTAGGTCGACTGCAGAAGGGCTTTGACTGCTCTGACTGAGGCCGGATCGGGAGAGGCGATGAGAAGGTCATCCACGTAGACGAGGATGGCCACAAGTGGTTTGGTCGGATCACTGAGGAACAGGGCAGGGTCCACGGGGCTTCGTTTGTAGCCACCCTTTTCAAGAGTCGCAGTGATCTCTTGGTTCCAACACCGTGGTGATTGTTTCAAACCGTAGAGGGCCTTGCGCAGACGCCATACCCTTTTCGTTCCATCTGAGAAGCCGGGTGGCTGTACCATGTAAATCTTCTCATCCAGGCTGCCATGGAGAAAGGCATTGTTAACATCCATTTGCTCGAGTTCCCAGTCGTGCTGAGCGACTAGGCTCAGGAGAGCTCTGGCCGTGGTGTACCTGCCGACTGGGGCGAATGTCTCGTCAAAGTTGACACCTGGGATCTGGGAGAATCCCTTTGTGGTGAGGCGAGCTTCGTACCGTTCGATTGGGTTGTCAGGGTTAAGTTTGCGGCGGTACACCCACTTGGCTGCGACTGCCTTGCGACCAGGTGGTAGATCCACGAGCTCATACACGCCATGTTCAGCGAGTGCATCAAGCTCAGCCTTCATGGCCTTTTCCCACAGCGGTGAGTCAGAAGCTATGCGAGCTGCCTGTACAGTCAGGGGCTCAGGCGCTAGAGGTGCGAGACCAGCGGTAGCAAAGCAGGTTGCCACGTACCCAGCCACAGAGGATGACAGGGCAGAGTGAAATTCCTCCTCAAGAAGGGAGTACCCAAGGCATGTGCTGGGGTGGACGACTGAGGCCGCAGTGGACAGAGCAGAGGAAACAAGACCGAGGGCCCGAAGGCCAGGGTCACCAGAGACCACTAGGTGAGACTGTGAAGGAAGCGCTCGGAGGCGTCCACCACGAGTGTAGGGTGACACCGGTGGGACAGACGGTGCACGTGATGAGAGAGGAGGAGAGGAGGAGTGCGACTGGACAGCCGGGGGCAGAGAGGATATGGTCTCAGGAGCATGAGGCTCGGATGACGGAGTGACCGCGACAGGAGGAGACACAGATGATGCAGGGGACACCATAGTAGGGGACTGTGGAGTAGAGTGAGCGGTCATGCGAGGAGCAGAGGACTCAGTGTGAGAACCAGACTCAGTGAGGGACGACGGTGGGGCAGAACTGGACTCGGGAGAACTGGGCTCGGGAGAACTGGACACAGGAGACGAGGGACGCCGCGACGGGAGAAGAGAGGGCCCAGAGGGCAGAGGACCACCCCCACCCGGAGAGGGCGGAGAGAGGGAGCCACCGAAGCGCGGACAGTCGCGTTCAAAGAGGTGCTCAAAGAAGAGGGCGTCACGTGATTCAATGACCCGAGATCGAGAGGGATCCCAGAAGCGCCACGCTTTGGAGAAGGGAGAGATCCCTAGAAAGATACAAAGGTGGCCATGAGGAGCGAGCTTGCCGTCCCGTTGGTCTGAGGGGATCCACACAGAGGCAAGACACCCCCAGACACGGGCAAGCCGAAGATCAGCACGCTGCCCAGTCCAGCGCTCAAAGGGAGTGACTGTGTGAGGGAGAGGGCCGTGAGGGACACGGTTCCAGACCCACGTCATGTAGCACATGGCCTCGAAGGCAAAAAGGGGTGATTGCCCAGAGGCAGAGAGAAGAGATCGGACCCCGTCGGCAAGGGTGCGGTTCCAACGTTCAGAAACCCTATTCTGTTGGGGTGTGTAAGGGGCAAAGGACTCGAGACGGACACCACGAGACGCAAGATAACGAGAGGTGGGACCAAAGAATTCACCCCCACGATCGCTGCGAACGACACGTAACGAGCGTCCACATGCACGCTCAGCCTGTGGGAGCCAAGACTCTAGGACATCAGCGGCGTCGCTTTTGTGACGAAGGGCAAAGACCCAACGGTAGCGAGAGAAGTCATCCGTCAAGCACTGGACGTAGCGGCCAAGACCACCAAGAAAGTCGTGGGACAGAGGACCCATGACATCCGCATGGACCAGGTCAAGAGGGTGAGTGGTTGTTGACTCAGACAAAGAAAAGGGAGAGCGATGCATTTTCCCACTAGCACAGTCCAGACAAGTGGATGCACAAGGGGGCGCAAACGTGGCAGGGTCAAGCCCAAGAGCAGGCTGCAGGCGCAGCAAGCGTTGGATGGCAGCAGTGTGGATGTGACAGAGGCGTTGATGCAAGAGATTGGCATGGTCAGAAGACAAGGAAGGGGTGACATGGACAAGTGCAGACGCAGCGGAAGATGAGGGCAGATTGAGTGGGATGCGAAACAGACGATCACACCGCATGCCACGTAGAACAACACGGCCAGAAGAGCGCAGAGAGATTGAGGCGAGGCCACGACTGGAGGAGAAATCCATGCCCTGGTCATCAAGGGTGGTCACAGAAAGGAGACTGACTTCCAGGTCAGGCACATACAACACGTCAGACAGGTAGACAGTGCCACCAGGACCGACAAAACGTATGACCCCAACACCTTGCACAGGTAGCAGCTGGCCAGAGCCGGTACGAACAGAGCGGACGGACTGAACGGGACCGAGAGAGACAAAGGAAGAGCGACAGGAAGTCATGTGATGAGTGGCACCTGAATCAATGATCCAGAGGCCAGGGGATGCACGAGTGGATGGGAGAACAAGACAGACAGCGACAGTGCCACAGGTAGAAGAGGGAGACAAAGAGCCAAAACGTGTGGGAAATGTGGACGACTGCCATTCCTTAATCCACTCGCAACTTTCAGGCAAGTCCACTTGAACGCGACCAGAGGTGGCACCCCGAAGGGTGGCCTCAGACTCACACACAGACGAACAACACTGGCCACTCATACTCTCACCTCCCTGAGAGCGAAGATGGAGAAGCTCGGCAAGTCGGCGCTCGAGGTTGCGCTCCTCATCACGACGATCGGACGAGCGTTCCGAGGAACGGTCGGAGGAGCGATCAGAGAAGTTCCCATCGTCACGACTCCAGTGAGGTACGTGGTAGTGTGAAGATGGGGGGCCGTAGTATGGAGGGCCGGAGGGAGGAGGTATCCAGCCCCAGGGGCTGGGTGCAGTGGGAGT
>SZWC01003729.1:13749-35928 GCA_023375785.1 Penium margaritaceum | reverse complement strand
CCAGAGGTGGCACCCCGAAGGGTGGCCTCAGACTCACACACAGACGAACAACACTGGCCACTCATACTCTCACCTCCCTGAGAGCGAAGATGGAGAAGCTCGGCAAGTCGGCGCTCGAGGTTGCGCTCCTCATCACGACGATCGGACGAGCGTTCCGAGGAACGGTCGGAGGAGCGATCAGAGAAGTTCCCATCGTCACGACTCCAGTGAGGTACGTGGTAGTGTGAAGATGGGGGGGCGTAGTATGGAGGGCCGGAGGGAGGAGGTATCCAGCCCCAGGGGCGGGGTGCAGTGGGAGTTGGATGTAGTGGTGCACATGTAGTGGAGAGAGCGGTAGAGGACGAGGAGGATGAGGCGACGTTCACTGCTGCGGCCGCCGACGAGGCAGTTGCACCAGTGCGGGCCCAATGGGCGCGCATGGAGGAAGCCAGTCGTGCATCATCACGAGGGGCAGGACACTTTGGTGCAGAGTGACCAGATGCGCCACAGTTCCAGCAAGTGACGTCTGTCGTGGGAGTTGCATTTTTGCCACTGCGGCCACCCCCACGGCCTTTGCCTCCGCGACCACCACCACGAGTGGATCCACCACCCCCACTGCGTGAGACACCCTGCGTAGAGTGTGCTGCTGACTGTGTGGATGAGGTGGAAGAGGAGGCTGTGGCAGAGGAGGAAGAAGAGGCAGTGGTGATGGCTGCAAGGGCGGCACGATGCATGCGCTTGTTTTGCAAGGCATTCCACCAGTCGGTGAGACGTGAAGCAGTGAAGTCAAAGAGGGGCCCAATCCCATGTGGAGAATCAGCTGGGACAGGCTCAGAAGCAAGACGCTTGAGCTCTGACTGAGAGACATGCAAATACAGGTCCGCGAGTTCGGGAATAAGGCCCACGACGATGGAGAGACAGGCAGAAAGAGGTCCAGGTGCGGCCTTGCCAAGATCGCGCAGCAGACGCAAGCTACGTGCCCAGTATTCATCTGCTGTTTCGTCTGCGCGCATTTGCAAGGTGTTGAATTGCACTGTGAGGGCGCTTTGGGCCGCATGGCCAGTTACGGTTTTGCGGCGGTGGATGAGGGCATATGCACCGATGGGATCTGCTGGCGTGCCGCGAGAGGGGTCAGCGTTATGCGTACCAATGTCATCGAGAAGACTCTCTGGGCCTGCGTTGATGAGTGCTCTCACGGTGCGAGCGGCCTCAGTGGGCTGCGGCACAAACGGTGGTTTTGCCGGCGAGTAGTATTGCCAGAAGAGCTCACCCTGGGCCCATGCGCTAAAGCGTGTTTCCCAGGAGGTGAATGTGAGTTTGGGAGTGAATTGTGGAGGTGGAGTTACAAAGTCCTTCTGGCGGGCTGGTAGCACAGGGCGAGCAAAGGCTAAAGAGGAAAGAGCTGGAGAGGAGGAGTTGGAAACGGCACCACCAGAAGGAGCCGATGAATCTGCCAAGCCAGATTCTGTGGCGTGAAGCACTGCAGCGAATGTGGGTATGGACCGCAACCGCTCTAACACTAGAGCTGCAATGGTGGCGGCAAACTCCTCTTTTGATTCCTGCCCCCTGAGAAGCTCATCCTCTGCCCTACGCCTCTCCGCCTGTGCCTCACTAAGGGCGGCCTGGAGGGCTTCTATGGTCTCCTCTGGTGCAGGCATGGTGTGAAGACAAACTCAAGCCTAGGAGTGGAGTGAGTGAGAAGATGTAAAATGCAAGTGAGGGAAGGGAAGAGTAAGAGTGCTCTGCTCACCGCGCTAGTGCCGAGGAAGAAGGCTGAAGAGCGGTGGCACCACAGCAGCGGCTGAAGAGGACAGGACAGCCACCCACCCTGCCACCGCCATAGTGAGGCAGAGGAGCCCCGTCACAGTGGCGCCAGCAACTGCAGCTGAGGCTGATGCGATCAGGATGACGGTGGTGACGTGCGATGGCGCGTCACGAGGGGCACCAGTGGGCGTCAGCACCATGGTTGCGGTGGATGCTCTGATGGAGCCGACAGAGCTGGAGGTGGTGTCTGCTGCTGTGGAGGCTGCGGTGGCAATAGACGCTGCTGCTGCTGTGATCTGGGTAGCAATATTGGCAGCTGCTGCTGCCAGTAAGGTGAGAGAAGCAGCTGTCTGTGTGTATGCTTCAGTTGCTCGGCCGACGGCCGTCTGTGCAGGAGCACGGAAGGCCCTAGCTGTTGCTGCGAAGGTCGCTGCCGCACCGGCGGCAACATCAAGAACGGCACCTGCCAAACTTATCGAGTCAGTGTGCAAGGGAAGAACGGGAATGACGCCAGGAACCTCGGGTGTAGTAGAAGCATCAGCTGAGCCTGCAGTGGTAGGGAGAGGTTCGGGAGAAGCGGGTGTTGACGAGGGAGCTGTGGCAGGTTCGGCAGGCTCGGAAATGCTGGTGGGTTGCATCCTTGGAGAGAGAGGTGGTGATGGTGGGAGATCATCCGGGGTGTAAACCTGTCGATCTATCTCTGGTTCTTCCCGTTTGCATTCGGCATCAACGTCGTCCTGCCAGTAATTGTGGTCGAGCATGCGCACCCACAGTGGCACGTCGTCCGCCAGTGTGCGAGGCTGGGAGATCCACTGCTGCAGTTAACAAAAGTACAGCAGTCACTCGGCACTGGAGAGGATGCAGGGTTGCCTGGTGAGGGTGCTGCTCAGAGAGAGTAGCTGCGAGGGGCAGCTGCGGAGGCCGTCTACGCAAGAGATTTGCCAAGAGATTTGGCGGCCGAAAGAGGTGCTGCTGAGAGACGGCAGCTGCGGCGCCGACGTTAAGAGAGGTCAGCTGAAGATGCTGGGTAGCTTGAGTTGGCGACTGGCGTGAAGCAGTCGCAATACAGCCGAGAGTGGCTGAGGATAGCAGTGAGCAGCGGAGAGTAGCTGCGGGCAACCCAGAGCGGCGATGAGTGGCCGAGACCAGCCAAGTACGTCCAACGATGGTCACGGGTGCCTCAAGAGTGAGAACGATGTGAATCCGCAAGACTGCGGTGAAGTTGCGATGAGTGGAGATGACTCGCTGCTGCGGTGAGGTCCGACAGGTGTTGCTTGACCTAACTTTCTTGGATGTACATTGAAGCCAGCGACCAGGATCGTGTGAGCAGTGGTGAGGTGTCTCACCTGCTCTGATACCAAAAGTTGCTAGTACCCTTCCTAGGTCACATGTGTGAGACCAACCATGGACACGCAAGAGACATGCCACGCCATGGATGCGGAAAGTTTGCTTCACTTAGTTCGGTACAACCAAGACAGACGTAAGGGGGAGCGAGCGTGACTAAGTAAACCGGTGAGCGTGCCTCGCTCCGGGCATCACGCCTGAGCGAGTGCACACCGCCACCCGGGGGTCGAGCCCGACCGCTTGGTTATTAACCTTGCGGCGGCTACTCACCAATGCACGGGAAAACCCGGCACAGTGGCCCCCTAAGGATCAGCACCCGGGANAGAGACATGCCACGCCATGGATGCGGAAAGCTTGCTTCACTTAGTTCGGTACAACCAAGACAGACGTAAGGGGGAGCGAGCGTGACTAAGTAAACCGGTGAGCGTGCCTCGCTCCGGGCATCACACCTGAGCGAGTGCACACCGCCACCCGGGGGTCGAGCCCGACCGCTTGGTTATTAACCTTGCGGCGGCTACTCACCAATGCACGGGAAAACCCGGCACAGTGGCCCCCTAAGGATCAGCACCCGGGACATGCAGCTCCCCCAGAAACATTCAATGCAAGCATTATGATGCAGGGCACGGTAGTTAGAGTGTACGGGCCCTAGCATCTCCCACATCACAAAGTCATAAGAGCCACAAGGAGTTAGACGATGGCAACAAGTGCCTCAGAGGAAGCCCTTGGGTGAAGCTGCAGTGGTTGCCAGAAAGCATCAAGGACTTCTGCCAGAGCTGTCATGTCTGTTGCTTCCCCAGGTTGAGCCATGTCAATTAATCTGTACAATGAGATACACGGTGTGTGATGGGCAAGAGAGCACAGAGTTGTGAGTGGCCAACGAACTTCAACATTAATTTCAGTGAAATGAGAAAAAAGGGGGGTCGTGGCTTGGCTCCACTGAATGTTGGCTTCATCGACCGCCAAAACGCAATGAAACATTATCGAACATCGTAACAAAATGTTGAACATTGTCACAAAGTGAAGCGGGATTGCAACTTTCTTTGCTGCTTTGCTCATGTCCATGTTAGCTCGCAACGAAGACGTGGCATGTGGAAACATTTTTTAATACTGAATGCACTGTTTTTGGAATTTTGTAATGGATTTCGTACAGATCTCACTCATGGGTAGTGAATGTACGGGGAAATGCTGCGCCACCTACCTTGACCCGGAGTGCTCAGGAATTTGGTCAGTCTCTTTGCGTTCATCGCCAAGTGTCTGACCTTCCAAATTTGTTAGTGGAACGGGTACACGTTGAGCTAATTTCGTGGGATACCTGTGACTCGAGGTAATTTTGCGTGATGCCTTTGACTGAGAAATTCGCGTTTCTTGCCTTCTTACTGACAAAAATTTGGGGGGCATTTCCACTCATCTACCGCGTGCAAAACCTGACAGTGAGAAATACGACAAAAAAAGCATGCGGAAGTGGATTTTACAATGGACTAGCAAATGGATCTCAATCCAGGTAGTGAACTTATTCACTACTTTTTCCGATTGGACTCCAAATAGCTGACTTCCAAATTCATGTCTTATTGTGAGGACAAGTCACATTGGTGTTTGCTAGTTGATTCCCTACTCTACTACGTGCATGTGAGCACTTATAACGCATGCATGAGCCAAGCTTGATCTGTTTATCCGTTGTAGACCCACAGGTCCAAGGGTCATCTCCGGAAGTACAAGGAACAACATGACTTAAATTTAAGTGGTGTTCTGAAATGGAATGATTTAGCATTAGTCCATCTTATCAAGCGGGACATCGAAGTCGTGAGTTGCTGCAACGATGGTCGTCAAGGCCGTCAACCGGCCGTCCTCGTTGCAAGACGCTTGCGTGTTCACGAGAGATTTCCCTCCATTGCCTGTGTAGATGAAATAGTTCTAGTGAGGGACGAATAGGGAAATGGACTACTTATTCCAACAATTTCGACTAAAGTGCACGTCACCGTAGGAGTTTAGTCCATTTAGTCCATCTTGTGGTGAAATCTTACAGAATTCACGCAGGGCAATTGTGACCGTGCAGATGTGCTAATCTCTTAGTCTAGGGTTGTTCCAGTTTATAAGTTTGAATTTTGAACATTTGAAGTGCCGATGACCTGGTGTCGCGCGTGTTCAAATCACCTATAAACAAAAGTCAGGGCTATTGTTTCTGAACCATAGACTACTTTGTCTGATTATTTAGTCTATGTCGTCTAGAAAGCATGAAAAACTTACATAAGTCTAACTACCTATTTGCGCACACAGTGGACCAACTAGCCTACTGCTAAACGTCTTTGTTTGACATACAAACAGAGTTTGTCTTTTTCGGAACCCCACAATGGTGGTCGTACAAATGGGAGGGTAAACTTTGGCCGCGTACTCAAGTCACAAAATGTAAGTGTGTAGTGAGATGCTCCGGTTTTGGCGCTTAATTAAGCAATCACTATAGAAATGAAGTGTCCGTCACTACAAGGAAACTTCTTGTGTCGGATTGCCGACAAAACAGAAGTACATGGAGGGCGAAGCTGCTTCGGTTCAGAAGTTTCAGGTCAGATTTTAACCATTTGACTACAGAAAAGGAAATCATCGGGCAACACGGTCCGAGAGATCTAGTAAAATTTGATTTGATGTGAAATTTTAAGACCACTGCAGGTTGTGACGGAAAGTGGCGGACACCCGTCAACCCTGTCAATTGTAGTAAAGAAATGTAGTGAAAAGTGTCGGCAAGTTGCCTTTCAATACAAGATGTAAGATCGATTAAGCCCGTATTGCAAATACATCGATGATGTGGCATTATGCAAAGTGCTAAAAAATATCTTTGTTTCACCAACGTACATGTAAGATCGCTAGTTGACATGTCAGCTTGTTCAACCGAGCTAGCGACAAAAATCGAGCGGGTAAGTTCACTGCACACTACATTTTGTGACACAAGTACGCGTCCCTGTATGGATCCAAAGGGGAACGTCATTCGATTTCAGCAGTACTTCGAAAGTCGATCGGCGTTCCAGGTGCCCAAAACGCTTCTTCAAAAGGGTGAAATAGCTCGTGTACCCATAAAACGCAAAGTGTGACTCTTATCCGTCCGTCGTTTGGAAGAAAAGCAATCATCCGCCCGTGGTTCCGAAGAAAAGCAACCATCCGCCCACCATGCGTGACAAAAGCAACCATCCGCCCAGCCTCCGCAAGAAAATCAACCAGCCGCCGACCCCTTTTTTCATGCTGGATCAGAGCATGTGCTTTGAACCTGACATGGAAAAAAATGCAATGGTGCACCCGGTTGTTCCACAGTGAATGACAAAACTCATGTCATGCATCAATGCTACATGGTATGTGGTGAGAACATGACATTTTCTTGAGCATTTCTGGGTTCCTCGGGTATTTTCTGTGCAACGTTGGCATATGCGTTATTTTATGTATGGCGTTGTCATATGTGTTACATTGTGTGCGACGTTGTCATATGCGTTATTTTTTGTGCAAAATTGTCATATAAGTCATTTTGTGTGCGACTATGGTATATCAGCTATTTCATTCCAAAAAGTGGGTACATGTGACTTCCGCCCTTTTTAAAAAGGGTACATGTAGGGAATACCCACGAAATTCGATTGTGTGTATGCCCTATCCGGTGTTCGGAAGAATAAGACTCCCCTAATCACTGACGCGAGAATATTGAAATTGGGCACAAATACAACGGTGCCCATCGTTTGGGTCGATAGATCTTCGGTGTCCATAATCGAAAACAAAATGACGGTGGTGTCCACAGTCGAAAACAGTATGTCAGTGGTGTCCATAGTAAAAAAATAAAATGACATCGGTGACCATGTGTAATGAGGTGCCCACCTTTTTCTGGCATACTTGGGGCCTCGTCCGAGTTTTGGCGGCATGCAGGCCTTTTTTCGCTTTTCGAAAATCCAGGTCACGGTCGAGCTCACCTCCGCTTGACCGCTGATGCGAGGAGGAGGAGGAGGAGGAGGAGGAGGAGCGAGCGCGCGAGCGAGTGCCGGCGTGGAGTTCACGCCGGCGCTAGGGGGCTGTTTTGCGTGAACCCCCACATGGCGTTCCGAACATGCCACGCGAGGGTGGCTGTCGCCCCTCGGCGAATAGCGTGTAGGACACGCTATCCGCCGAGGGGTTCTCTCCGGCGGGAGCTCCCGACATCGAGCGCGGTCAATGAGAGAAACCAGAACGGTGACTGCGACCATGCGACGGTCGCAGTACCACCAGTGGCGTGTCCAACACGGTGACCACACCCACCGCCGGGAGGCATACGGGAGCAACGAGGCGGCTCACCGAGAAACAAGATGGACCGTCAATCGGGACGATCGATGGCCAGGGACTTCTCGCACAAAGCACTAGGTGCAAGTAGGGCACCGAGTACAGGTGAAAGTAGCTTGTTGTAGCAAGCTAGGAAAGTATTAGGCTAAGGCCTGGGCTAGCCGGCCGAACAGTATAAATACCTTGTACTCAATTTAGTCAAATTAACCTGTAATTTTCCAGCTCTGGCTTCCAGACTTCTCCAAGTCTCGCTTTCCACTGCGACTGTGCTCTCCACACACCAAGGATTAATCTCCAGAGAGCACACACTCTCACATATGGTATCAGAGCCAGAGCCACGTGTTGGGCGGAAGCGTTCCCAGAGCTCGCTAAATTTCAAGGAGCGAAGGCACGGAGTACACAGGACACATCGAGGCTGATCGAGAGAGAGATTGCTGGACCAGACTTCGAAGCCAACGCACGAGCCAACCTCTCGAAATTTTTCTATATTTCTAGAGCATCCACACGGCTTACCGTGCGCGCACGGGAGACGACGGATAACTCCTACGTACTTCCAAGACGTCAGATTTTCATTCCGGACTGCCAAATTGCTGTAGAAAGTTTTCTGATTGCCGCCAAAGCATTGCCAAATTTCTTTGAAGGATCTCCAACGGCTTAAAGTCATCAAGAGTCATGGATCAGGCCCTGCAGCAGATCGTAGAGCAGCTGGGAGCCCTAAAGTTGGAGAATGAGCGGCTCAATCAGCAGATGGCTGACCTGCGGGACGGGACTGACGCTGGACAGGTTCGGGCGGCCCGGTCAAGGAGTTCGCCAAGACCAAAGCCAAAGGCTCCGGAACCTTTCAATCCCTCAGTCAAGGGTGTGAGCGTGCGGACCTGGTTGTTCACGATGAACAGCTACTTTGGGGCTCTGGGTCACCCTCCAGAGGACGATGCTCTTCGTGTGTCATTCGCGGTGACACTACTACACGGAGCAGCATTGGAGTGGTGGAGGCAGCTGAATATGCTGGCCGCTCAAGGTGGAGGTGGGAACGCAGCTGTACAACATGCTGTGTTGTGGCAGCCAGGCGTGGGGCAAGCTGTAGCTCGCGTGCCGGCAGCATGGGAGCAGTTTGAGAAAGCCATCAGAGATTGGTTCGATCTCGTGAATGCCTCCATGGTCGCACGCAACAAGCTGAAGTAGCTGAAGCAGATCGGGTCGTTGCATGAGTACACACGTTGTTTCTTGGCGTTGTGCTCGGAGATCGACGACATGAGCGAGCCGGAGATGGCGGACAAATACCACGACGGTTTGAAGGCAGAGATTCAACACACGCTGGCACTGAGTGGAATCACGGAGTTCCAGGCGATGGTGGCCACTGCTGAGTGCGTTGACGCGCTACGCTACCATCAAGGGGATTTTCGTGAGAAGCAGGAGAGTTTTCAGCATCGAGCACAGCACCAACAAGCTGACCCCATGGAGATCGACACAGTGCAAGGAGGCCAGCAGTAGAGCAAGCCGCGTGGAGGAAATTGTTGGATATGCAGAAATCCTGGACACCACAAGAAGGACTGCAAGAAGAAGCAGCAGGGAAACGGCAACCAGCAGTGAGTGGCAGACGGCCAACTGCTGGGAAAGCTTTTTCCGTATCAGTGAACACCAGCCCCGAAAGTCCTTCAACAACCAGAGAGCTGCCGAGTGTATTGCTGCGGAACGAAGGAAGCGGGAGCATTCTGGGAATCCTCCTAAAAGCCGAAGTTTCATCGCTGGTTATGCGGACGGCGAGGGGCGGCAGACTCGCCAGCAGATTAAAGCATTGCTAGGTTGCGGCACGTCACACTCATTCTTCAGCGACGAGCTCGCAGAAAGGTTGAGGCTACCTGGAAAGCCAACTAAGGCCAAGTTGGTGCAAGGGGAGCTGGAGTGCGGATTGCCTCTGAAGCCTTTGAGGGTCCGTCTGGGCAAGCTGTCATGCGAGGTGAACTTTCGTACGTGTCCGATGGATGCCTACGATACCATATTGAGACGTGACTGGCTGCACCGGTGGAATCCTGCTGTGGATTGGGTGCGCAGCCAGGTGAAAGTGAAGAAATGCGGAGAGTTAATCGTTTTGCCGTTGTGGGTAAGGGAGAAGGACTCCAAGGCAGGCAAGGTGCCACAGTTTAGTTACGTGCAGCTGAAGCGCTGTCAGCGCAAGGGGGATCAAGTGTACCTTGTGTGGGTGCGGCAGAAGGAAGCAACTGAAGAGGTGGAAGTGTTGGCAGCACATGCAAAGCAAAAGGAGGGAGAGCAGCAGAAAGCACCAACATCAGAGCTGTCGGAAGGCGTCAAGGGAGTGTTGGACATCTACAGTGACGTGTTTCTTGCTGAGCTGCCAAAGGGTTTACCACCTAAGCGGGACATCGACCACAGAATTGAGCTGGTTCCTGGAGCAACTCCAACGGTGCGGGCTGCTTATTGCATGAGCGATAGTGAGCTGGGTGAGCTGAACAAGCAGTTGGAGGAGCTGACGAAGCAGGGGTTCATCAAACCGTCGGTGTCACCCTACGCTGCACCGGTCCTCTTTGTGAAGAAGAAGACAGGGGAGCTGCGGATGTGCGTAGACTTTTGCACACTGAATAACGTAACGATCAAGAACCGGTACCCGCTGCCAAGGGTCGAGGAGTTGTTTGACCAGCTGAGGGGAGCGCAGTTCTTCAGCAAGATTGACTTGCGCTCGGGGTACCATCAGATCCGGATTGCGGAGCAGGATGTGGAGAAGATGGCGTTTTGGATGCGGTACGGCCATTTCGAGTACCTTGTGATGCCATTTGACCAACGCTCCTGCAACGTTCACGAGCCTCATGAACAGGATCTTCCACCCTCACTTGGACCAGTTCATGATGGTGTTCCTCGACGACATCCTCATCTACTCCCGAATTCTGGAAGAGCATCCACAACACCTTGGGCAGGTGCTGGACATTCTTCGAAAAGAGAAGCTGTTTGCGAAGCTCTCTAAGTGTGAGTTCGAGAAGCGAGAGGTGGAGTTCCTTGGGCACATCGTGAGCGGCAAGGGTCTCCGCATGGACCCAAATAAGGTGGAAGCAGTGAAGCAGTGGCCGACACCAAAGTGCGTACGTGACATCCAGGTCTTCTTAGGGTTTGTCATCTACTACCAGAAATTCATCCGGGGGTACGCAGAAAAGGGTGCGCCGCTAACTCAGCTGCTGAGGAAGGATCAACAGTGGAAATGGGACGAACAGGAATAAAACAGCTTCGAGAAGCTCAAGGCTGCAATGTGTGACGCTCCGGTCTTGGTGCATCCGGATTCATCCAAGGAGTACGTCATGGTGTCGGACGCAAGCGACTATGCCATTGGGACAGTGCTGATGCAGGATCACGGTGAGGGGCCACAGCTGATTGCATACGCATCGTGCAAGCTGCGAGGTGCACAGCTGAACTACGCAATCCATGAGAAGGAGATGCTGGCGGTGATCCATGCGTTCAAGTACTGGAGGTGCTACCTCGAGTCGCGACGCTGTGTGGTCTTCACGGATCACTACGCCCTAAAGTACCTGAAGACGCAGCCTAACCTCAGTCGCCGACAGACTCGATGGATGGAGTTCTTGGAAGGAAAGTTTGACTACGAGATCCAGCACAAGCCTGGGAAGGTGAATCCGGAAGATCCTCTGTCAAGGAGGCCGGAATTGAGCCTCAATGCCATCTCAGTGCTGATGGGATCTCCAGTCATGCATAGCCTGTTCAAGCACGGCTATGGCATAGACACTGAGTTCACGGGTGGTGCGCTGAAAGATGCCACGTGGGATGGAGTGTATTGGCGAAGGGGGCAGGAGCGGAGGATTATCGTGCCGGACTATGTGCCATTGAAGCAGTTGTTGCTTGAGGAGGCGCATGACACCCACTACTCGGGTCACTTTGGCTTCGACAAGACGCTCAAAGCTTTTGGATGCCAATACTGGTGGTCGTCAATGTCAACTGATTGCAAGAGGTTTGTGAGAAGTTGTAATGTGTGCCAACGCATCAAGGCGTAGAGGACCAAGCCACCTGGGGAGCTGCAACCATTGCCTGTACCATGGACAGACATCTCGCTTGACTTCATCGGCGGTTTGCCTATGACGCAGCAGGGTAACAACACGGTGTTGGTGGTGGTAGACCGGTTTTCCAAGATGGCACATTTCGTCGCATGTCCTGAGAGCATAACACCTGCTGGGACAGCTCAACTCCTCCTTAATCATGTC
Source organism: Penium margaritaceum (assembly GCA_023375785.1). Taxonomy (NCBI): domain Eukaryota; kingdom Viridiplantae; phylum Streptophyta; class Zygnematophyceae; order Desmidiales; family Peniaceae; genus Penium; species Penium margaritaceum. The sequence continues at coordinate 24,343 of SZWC01003729.1, read as the reverse complement.
ATCAAGCTGCATGGAGTGCCGCAGTCGGTGGTCTAAGATCGTGATCCACGTTTCACTTCGCGGTTTGAGAGAGATCTCATGGAGAAGCTGGGCACGCGGGTGCAGCTGACCACAGCATACCACCCACAGAGTGATGGGCAGACAGAACGCACGAACCAGACATTGGAGCAACTACTACGGAGCATGATCCCACCGGATGGAGAGGACTGGGAGGAGAAGCTCGGAGTGACAGAGTTTACATACAACTCAGCAGTGTCAGCATCAACAAGGAATTCACTGTTTTAGGTGGTCTACGGCCACCAGCCGCTGAGTCCAGCCGCCCTTGCTACAGCAACATCTCTTCCGGCTGTGCAGCAGATTGCTGAAGGGTTTGCCACCACTTGGGACATGGTGCGGCAACGGCTGTTGAAGGCACAGAAGCAACAAAAGCAGCAGGCGGATAAGCATCACTCTGTAGAGGAGTTCCAAGTGGGAGATCAGGTGATGCTGAACTCTGCTAACCTGCAGCTGATGGGAGTTGGGAGTCCCAAGCTGAAGCCGCGATGGGTGGGTCCGTTTTGCATTGTGGAGAAGCGGTCAACCGTTTCCTACAAGCTAGAGCTGCCAGCTCACTACACCATCCATCCGGTGTTCCACATCTCCCTGCTTTGTACCTATCGTGACCCCAATACCTTCTTCCAGGGTCGCGGGACAGCTCCACCTCCTACTATCCACGTTGAACGGAGTGAGGAGTTTGAGGTGGAGAAGATTCTGGCAGACCGCCAGAGGGGACGTCGACGTGAGTTTTTGGTGCAGTGGAAGGGATATCCGGCGGAGCACAACTCTTGGGAGCCAGAGGACAACTTCCATGTTGGGGATACCAACACTGTTCTCCAGGAGTATCTCAGGCACGCCGAGATGTCATGCCTCTGACGAGGGGGGTGAATGTAATGAGGTGCCCACCTTTTTCTTGCATACTCGGGGCCTCGTCCGAGTTTTGGGGGCATGCATGCCTTTTCCCGCTTTTCGGAAATCTAGGTCGCATCGACGGTCCGCTTGACCGTCGATGCAAGGAGGAGGAGGAGGAGCGAGCGCGTGAGCGAGCGCTGGCGTGGAGTTCACGCCGGTGCTAGGGGGCTGTTTCGCGCGAACCCCCACGTGGTGTTCCGAACACGCCACGTGAGGGTGGCTGTCGCCCCTCGGCGAATAGCGTGTGGGACACGCTATCTGCTGAGGGGTTCTCTCTGACGGGAGCTCCTGACATCGAGCGCGGTCAACGAGAGAGCCCGGAACGGTGAATGCGACCGTGCGACGGTCGTAGTACCACCGGTGGCGTGTCCAACACGGTGACCACACCCACCGCCGGGAGGTATACGGGAGCAACGAGGCGGCTCGCCGAGAAACAGGATGGACCGTAGACCAGGACGATCAACGGCCAGGAACTTTTAGCACAAGGCACTAGGTGCAAGTAGGGCACCAAGTTCAGGTGCAAGTAGGGCACCGAGCACAGGTGCAAGTAGCTTGTTGCAGCAAGCTAGGAAATCAGTAGGCTGAGGCCTGGGCTAGTCGGCCGAACAGTATAAATACCTTGTACTCAGTTCAGTCTAATCAACCTCTGATTTTTCATCTCTGGCTTCTAGACTTCTCCAAGCCTATCTTTCCACTGCGACTGTGCTCTCCACACACCAAGGATTAATCTCCAGATATTAAACACTCTCAAACCATGTTTCGTTGTGTGAGGGAAAAAGGAATAAAGGAAAAATGACAACTGTATCCACTGTGCGCACCATCAATGGACGTCGGCGGCATGTGCCGACGTCCCCTTAGGGTCACGTGAATGTTGCGAGCAAGATTGCCATGTGGCCGAGAGATAACTTGTGTGGAACATGTTTTTGTTGTCGCAAATTGTTATGTTATATTGCAAACCCCCTTTTGAACCAGGGGGTTTGGGTTATACTTTTCTACTCGCCAGGCACCCGCCGGGCCCCGCGGTAGCGCGGTCCGGCAGGTCCCCTTTCTTCTATCACCGCGTGCGCCGCATCTTGTAAATCCCCCCCAGTATCCGACAAACTCCCTAGTTACACTGGGGGGTTTGGGTTTTATTCTTTTACTTGCCCAAGCACCTGCCGGGCCCCGCTACTGCGGGGCCCGGCAGGTGTCCGACGTGCGCCGCATCCTGCAAACCCCCCCAAACCATCGCCAAACCCCCTAGTTAAAATGGGGTGTTTGGGTTTTTTTTCACAAGAGGCACCTCTCGCCGGTCATCACGAGATCGCAGGGAGGTTTCGCCGGTTCCACCGGCGAATTCCCTCCTGCGAGCTCACGATCACCGGCGAAGTTAGACTTTGCCCTCAAAGTCGATCGTCTCATCACCGATGTTTAAATCCATCTCAAATCTGTCAACTACATGAAATATATGTCAGCCGTGCCCATAAGGGACACTAACCGAGGGCACAGTTGTCATTTCATTTCCTTCCATGGGCACCACTGTCATTTCGTTTTAGATTATGGACACCGCTGACATATCATTTTTAACTATGGACACCACCGTCTTTTTGTTTTTTACTATGGATACCGCAAATCTATCGACCCAAACGATGGGTATATAACAACACCGTCCATTGACATTTTACCAACGAACAGCGAGAAAATACAGAATTTTGACGCTGCATGCGATGCAGCGTTGATATGCTGACGTCATCAATCTCTTCGAACACACACAAACCCCTCATTTGAGGGGTTTGTGAATGTTCGTGGAGGGGGGGGGGTTGCCTATGGTTCGCATGGGGGGTCTAAGACTCCCCATGCGTTGAAAGGGAACCTGCTGAGCCCCGCTACCGCGGGGCCCAACAGGAGCTCGTGCAAAAATAAAACCCTAAAACCCTTAATGTAATTCGGGGTAGGGTTTGACTAAGGTTTGAATGTTAAACGTTTGCGGTTTGCGAGTAAGGAAAAGAAAACAAAATGAGCATTTTTGCTTGATCTAAAAAACGAACGATTTTGCTCGATCACAATCGAGCGAAGAGCTTTTTGTTTTTTTTGTTTTTTTGACACGCAAACCCCCTACTTTGATGTAGAGTTTTATGTTTTGCGCAAGCTCCGCTCGCGCAAAACATACAAAACCCTAAATCAAACTAGGGGATTTGTGTGTCACAAAAAAAAACAAAGAGCTCATCGCACGATCGAGATTCTTGTGTAGGAGCGAGAATCACGAGGGGGGTCGACATGCCCCTGAGAAGATGTGTGGAAGCTTTTTAGTGATATTGCCGCTGACTAGGCGTCAGTGTCAGGTCAGACGGTGACGACAGTCACAAGTCGTGCACACAATGGCAAGGGTCTGGCTAGGCGACATAAGGTAAAGTGTCAGAATGCTTCAATAGCATTTGCAGAGAGAAATGACAAATGACAGGTCCATGGCATAAGTACCTGCAGCGGCGCACGACGGGTGTCGTACGCGGCAGTGCAAGGTCTGTTCTAAAACCGGCCCAAAACCACTGTTTTGGCCGTAACTCAGCGTAAACAAGTCAGAACACTATGCTGTCTGAACCTACACGTGCAGAATCTCAAGCTGGACGCCATGACTGGTCACATGCATGCATCCGGCAACAAAAGGTGGACACACAACACAAAAACATGCAAATCGGGCCCACGGCCAGTCCACCGATAAAATCCTACAAGCTGCAGAAAAACTACAAAAGGTCCCAGACAGCATCTAGGACTCTGGGGCGACCGTCGATCAGCTCCGTGCAGGTAGTCAACCACCAGACAACGCACCGGTGCCACCTGGGTCCGGATCAGGGATCTGCACGAGCATGGACACGGCCGAGTGGTCACAGTAAAATGTACAGGCCGACAGGAACGCCACAAATCACAACACTCCCCCATGACCCAATGGTACGCATTTCCATACACGTGTAGCACTGAAACGAGTGCAACGACGAGTGCAGAAACACTCATGAACAGGCACAGACACACCCCGCACTCGACCACTCTCAGGTAAGGGACGAAGCCCAACAGAACGAATGGCCACCAGAAACTTCCCGCGCGTCAGTGCCTTTGTCAAGAAATCAGCACGCGGCATGTCAGAGCTGACCCATATGACGGAGATCACGTGTCGCTGCACCAGATCACGCACGAAGTGATGCTCAACCGCAATGTGCTTTGTGCGAGCATGAAAGACACCAGAGTTCTCCGCAATGGCAAGAGCACTCTAGTTGTCACAGCGAAGCACAATGGCGGGCACTGGCTGACCCAGCTCAAGGAACAGGCGCTGCAGCCACACTCCCTCAGCAGCCCCTGCACCCAGAGTAACATACTCTGCCTCCGAAGAGCTATGTGCAATGCAGCCCTGCTTCCCACTGCGCCAGGACACAGCGGTGCCACCGAGCAGGAACACGTAACCAGTGCGACTGCGTCCATCTGGGCTCCAGACCCAGTCGCTGTCGGTGTAGCCATCAAGAACCACCGAGCACTGCCAGCGAAAGCAGAGTCCAAGGTACGACGTGGAAACCACGTACCGCACCACTTGTACAGCCGCCTGGAGAGCTCTAGCACGTGGAGCCTGTGAAAAACTGTGCAAGGAGGTTGACGGAAAAAGCGATGTCGGGGCGTGTGGTACTGGTCAGGTACATCAGAGATCCGATGAGGCAGAGGTACAAGGTCACATCCACTGTCTCCCCCAGCTGTGTGGGATCGTCCACCTTCAGGGTGTCGTGCCCGTCAGGTGTGAGAGGTGTGGAGGCCTTGGGCACTGCGCCAAGGAGGTCACAGAAGCGCTCCTCCACAACGCGTGCGTATCGGGCCTGATACAACAGAAGCGTCCGGCGTCTACGGTCTCGTACGATCTCCATGCCAAGAAACACCGCTGCAGGACCAAGATCCTTCATCCTATAGGCAGTCTGGAGGACCGCCTTGGCCTCCTTCACGGCCTCCATGGAGGGAGACACTATCAGAAGGTCATCCATATGGACCAGGATGGCGGTGAACTGCTCAGGCGCCTGTCGGACGAAGAGAGAGGGATCTGCCTCGCTCTGTACATATACCGCACGAGTCAGAGTGCCTGTGATCTCCTGGTTTGAGCATCGAGGAGACTGTTTGAGTCTGTACAAGGACTTGCACAAGCGCTAGACCTTGTCACCGTCCTCAAAGCCTGGTGGCTGGACCACGAAAATCTCCTCATCCAGAGAGCCATGGAGGAACGCATTGTTCACATCCATCTGGTGCAGTTCCCAGTCATGCTGAGCCACCACACCAAACAGAGTGCGAGCTGAGGTCATGCGGCCGACAGGAACAAAGGTGTTAGTGTCATCAACACCCTTGATCTGAGAGTACCCCTTGACGACCAAGCGAGCCTTGTGGCATTCCAGTGAGCCATCCGGCTTCACCTTCTTGCGAAAGACCCACTTGACCTGAATCGCCTTCCTCCCAGGTAGAAGGTCGACTAGCTCGTAAACTACGTGCTCTCGGATGGCTCAAAGCTCATCCTCGCAGGCAGTACGCCAGGCGTCGGCATCCTCTAATGAGAGGGCGTCCCTCAGTGTGCCCGGATCAGGCGCCAACGAGGGAGAGCTCTGAGTGGCGAGTGCACACGCCTCAGAAATGGGCGTGACGACCACAAGGTCAGCTGCTGCATCACAAGCGATACGAAACTCGCGAGTGACCAGATCGTGCCCTACAGGACACGCTGGATGTACCTCTGTGTCATCTGTACCTCAGGCCGAGGACCTTTGTGCCCGGATCGCCACTCGCAACGCTGCGAGTGGAGCGCCTCGGTGCGGGACCTGAGACTTTGTGGGCTCCGCAGCCCAACAGTCGAAGATGATCACCGGGCTCATGTGAGTAGCCTGGGCTTGAAGGGCTCACCGCAGGCTCAGAGACAGGCATGACCACATCCGGTGAGGACTGAGGCACAGGGCCAGGTGATGCAATGGGAGGAGAGGTTGGTGAACTGATGGGAGACGCAGGACAGGGTGTGGCAGTAGGACCACCCACGGAGACAGGAGTACCGGTGGACAGAGGGACAGCATCATGGGTGGCTGTGGGGCGCGAGGGCGTAGGAGAGGAGACAGGCTGGGCGGGAGAGGTCTCTGGGCCGATAGCAGTGATCGCCGGGTCATCAAGAGCCAGAGACCGAGAAGTGGAGGGGCTCGAACGGACACATCAGCTGGACGAGAGGTGCTCGTAGGCTCAGATTCCCCCATCCGTCGACAAACCTCACACGTAGGAACGTGTGTGACAGACATTGACACAATCGAGGTCAGGTCGCGGTAGGTGAGAAACTCAAAGAAGAGCGCGTTGCGGGACTCAACAATGCGACGTTGGGCGGGGTCCCGAAAACGCCAGGCCTTCGACCGCGGGGAGATGCCGACAAAGGCACACAAGCGACCCCGCGGAGAGACCTTGGACCCCTGCTGATCCTTCGTGTACCACATAGAAGCCACTGAGCCCCAGACACGATCAAGACACAGATCGGCACGGTGGCCAAACCAGAGCTCATACGGTGTAACGTGGTCCGGAAGAGGACCGTGCAGGAGGCGGTTCCAGACCCACGTCATGTAGGTGAATCCTTCAAAGGTGAAGGATTCCGGGAGACCGCACTCAGACCGCATAGCACAAACCACATCCTCCATGGTGCGGTTCCAACGCTCAGAGACACCATTCTGCTGAGGAGTGGCAGGAGCCGAGACCTGGTGAGAAAACCCGCGCTCGGCAAAGAAACTGTCCATCTCACCAAGAAACTCGCCGCCGCGGTCCGAGCGGAAGGTATGTAGCGAGTGGCAAGACTGACGCTCAGCCATCACTAGCTAGAGAAGAATCACGAGAGCGGCATCACTCTTCTGGAGCAGGCTGTAGACCCACCGCATCGAAGTGAAGTAATCGGTCAGGGTCAGGACGTATCGGCCCCGATCGGACAAAGACTCGACAGGGAGAGGACCGAGAAGGTCCGAATGGACCAGCTCGAGAGGACGAAGGGCTCGAGAACGGGAGTCAGGGTAGGTGCAGCGATGCATCTTACCCTGAGCGTAGAATAGAAAATCGGTCTTGGGCGGCTTCTTGAAAGAGGCCGCGTCAAGACCGAGTGCGGACTGTGTCCTAATGAGCTTCGGCACAGTGTCGGAGCCCACATGACACAGACGTCGATGCAGCAGGCGCTGGTGCTTAGTAGACAGGAAACCAGTGACAAACACACGAGCAGGAGGGGAAGGGGAGCAAGGAGAAGAAGAGATCCGAGGAACACAATACAGATCATCCACAACAGAGGCACAAAGAACAATAGTGCGAGTATCAAGAGCGGTCACTGTCGCGGAGTCTATAGTGCGCTCCACAGAGAGTCCCATCAGAGTGCAGGCACGCACAGAGAGCAAGCTGAGCTCAAGGTCAGGCACAAAAAGCACGTCGGAAAGATACAAGGGGCCAGACGGACCATCGAAGTACACAACCCAACACCCTGGACTTGCAAGGACAGACCAGAGCATGTGCGAACGGAACAAAAAGACGCCACAGGACCGAGGACAACAAAGTCACTACGACGACAGGTCATCTAGTGAGTGGCATCGGAATCGATGATCCAAGTACCACCCAAATCACGACTGGAGGACGTCACTGTCAACGGGCAATGGAACACTCGGCTGTAGACGGGCGCTCAGCAACAGAGGAGGGAGAACGACGAAGGGCACACGGGTGAGACTCAGAAAGCCAATCTGTAGTGTCAGGCCCATCATCATCACATGCCAGCTATGCTCCCCCACATGGGTCATCACGAGATACGAGAACAGACAAAAAAACAGTCTGTGAACCACCCGGCTGCGACGACACACTCGCACCTCCCTGAGAGTGAAGCGCCAGGAGCTGATGGAGCTCAATGATGATGCGGTCACGGGGGTCTGGGTCTCCTCTGCTCACCGGTGGGGAAGCGGGAACTGCTGCGGACGTGGTCGCTGCGTGACCAAAGGCTGTGCTGCTCGATGCGGACCGCTGTGCGTGTGCAACCTGAAGACCGCGAGTGATCCGCACCCAGTCGAGCGGCTGCTGGCACTCGGTGTAGCGGTGAGCGCCTCTACAGTTGTAGCAGTGAACAATACGTCCACTGCTACCGCCTGATGACTGCTGTTGCTGTGACTACTACTGGCCTGAGCCATGCTTCTTTTTGTCCTTCCCCTGTGCTGCTGTTGCCACACCCTACGTCTGTGTCGGGGTAGCCGGGGTGGAAGGAGAAGAGGAGGGCGTGCTAGAGGATTGAGAAGGGAACTGCGAGAGAGGTGTCGGTGGTGATGCGATCATTGGTGCAGTAAGTGAACTCTCCTGATGGGCGACGGCTGCCTCACGGGCGGAAGTCACCTGGAGGAAAAGCTGATGCGCCCAAGGAAGAAGCTGAAGGGAGGTGGAGAAGGGCTCGAGCGCGGCGTCGCTGTACCCCGAGAAGATGTTGGCATGCTCAAGATGAACTCCGATCATGAGTGTTCGAAGCGCCCACAACGGTGTACCTCTTGAGGTCCCAAGGCGCGTGTAGATGCGCATGGCGCGCCGTCAGTAATCAGCTACAGGCTCCGCAGGTCCCTGACGAAGGGAGTGGAAGGCGTGGATGTGAGCCGCGCGGGTGGCGTGCATCTCTGCAGCAAGCAGGGACAATGTCAGCTCCCAGCCCCAACGTGGGTCAGCACCCGCGCCTGTGCCGGCCTCTCGAAGGAAGGGGCGAAAGTCCACGACAGTCTCGCGAGGCATGACGTAAAGGAATCCGCGCATCGCCCGAGCCGCTGTCAGCACCTGAGCACGGTCCGCAACGTGGTACTGACTGTGGTAGTAGGGCCAAACCCCCACTGAAGTGGCCCGGACCTGGAAGAGGGTCTCCCAGCAGTCAAAGCCATCCTCGCTGACATATCGTGGGGGCGGTGTCTCGAAGTCCTTAGGTTGCTGCTCCGTAGAGAGAGCAACCACAGGATGGGAAAGGCGAGGGATGGGGAAGAAACCGGGATGAGGAAAGTCGCCGAAGTAGGGCTCACGCGAGGATCGGATCTCCGCGAACGGGGAACCGGAACGCGTCTACTACTAGCGGAGATGCTCCTGAAGTACGCGAATCTCCCTCTCGGGAGTGTCATCCTCCATGCCTGGCATGTCAGGGTCCTCCTCCAAAGGATCAAGAAGTGGCGGGTCCTGTCCTGCCGCTCTCCTCGGTTTAGATGATGACTGCTGTGCAGAAGGTGTGACACCGCCGAACCCCTGGGAGGTCTGTTGTGGGGCCGTGGACTGACTCCGAAGAAGATCAGTAAGCGTGCGGATGGCATCGGTCTGCTGCAGCTGTAGGCGACGTATCTCATCCTGCTGACTCCGTAGGTCCTCAATAGCCTGCGAGCGTGGGCTCAGGACCTCTGAGGAGGAGGAGGAGGGATCAGGTGGTCCTTTGTCCTTGTCACTAGTCGGAGCCATGTCAGCGCTCAGTATGGGGCCAAACGTAAAAATGCCCCGAACAAGAAACCGACAACGTTTCTCGAGGACTTGAAACGTTAAAAAAAATGACGTTTTGACCACGAAATTGCTGACGTCAGCAGAGTCGATGATGATGTCAGCGTTTTTTACGCTAGCGAAAAAACTCAAGCTTTTTTTACGCCGACGTATTTTATGCCAGCGATTTTTTTTAGGTCACGCAAACTTTGCCTGACCGGTGGGGGTGACCTCGTCGCCCCCTGCTCGCGGCTGCGCACGGGTTACGCAGGCCTGCGCAGTGCCACGTAGGCCTGCGCAATGCTGCATAGTTTCTGCGTAGCTACGCAGTGGTTCTGCTGTTGCTACTGTCGCTGCAGCAGCGGCAATGCTACTGCTGCACTGCTGCCGCTTCCGCTGCTGCTACTACGATGCTGTTGCTGCTAGCGGCTGCTGATGCCGCCGCTACTGCGAGCTGTTGTCGCCGTTGCATGTTGGTTTTCGTGCATCTCTCATTGTACTCTGTTGTGTCCTCTCGGCTTGTGTACATCGGCGTGCAGATGACTGACAGTGAGACTCGACACTGCTGGAGTGTCGCTCGGTGGAGCCGACGCACACTGAGGCCCACTCACCGTTCTCTGGAGCCTCCTCCCTCCGGCGATGCGCTCAGCTCCATCGGCAGGCCTCCTCGGCGGTCGGGCCGCCGGCGGTCACTACCACTGCTGATCTGTCTGCATGTACCCAGCGCTGTTTCTGGTTGTGGCATTGCGTCTGCAGCATCATGCTGTACCTAGGGTCCATGTCTCCTGCTGTGTGGCCCTGTTTGGCATCACTGACTGTCGTAGGCACTACCTGGGTTCGGGCAGCCATAACTCTTTGCTGCTATTTTTCTAGCTGATTCTGACCGCACGACTGCGTTTGCAGCGTTGGTATTATGGTATGGTCCAGTTTTCAGGCAAAACGGATGACGCCCGGGTTTTGGGCTGTCGGGCGTCTGGCAGGGCTCACCGAGAAAACCCTGCCTGCCAGAAAATAGGTCTAGGACTATTTTTTGATTGGCTGGTTAGCTGAGTAACAAGTTCTACACTAGTGGGGGGGAGCTAGAACTTGGAGGGGTCTCCCATTGTTGCTCATTCTTCATTCCTAATCAGTCACTTTCAGTTTTCAGCTGCTTTCTGGCGCTAACACTGGCGCGCGC
>SZWC01003728.1:166258-180554 GCA_023375785.1 Penium margaritaceum | reverse complement strand
CCGTTGATTGCACTGGGGAGTAGTAGGCGGTGCGTGTATAGTACAGAAACTAGTTCTTGAATCTAGTGTATCATATACACGTTTTTTTTTTTACACGTCCATGAGATACGCGGACCATGTATACCATCCCAATTCACTTTAGCTTTTTGGGGAGGGGGAAGAGCATGGGATCCAATTGTCCTGCCCCCCTCAAAAGTGTAAAATCTATTGGCAAAGTGTAGCTGGGAGGTGTTTTTTTCATGTGATGGAACAAAAAACCATGCACTAATGCATCTCTGCTCTTCAACTGCACATCTACAACGATCAGCATTCCACGATGGGGGGTCGTGATCGTCTATCGATAGGTCACAATCGAAAGTCAAGAATTGATGATTGATGATCGATGATTGATGATTGCCGGAAGATAGGTAACTTCAAAAGACGTCTAAATGCACACCACATAGTCAAGATCCGCCCCCTTCCCCAAACCATCGAGTGTATTGGAGAGGTGTAGCTGGTGCTTGTATGGCACGGAAACTTTGTTCTAGACACTGGTGTATCATGTACACTAGTGTTTTCTTTTCACGTCCATGAGATACACGTACCACATACATATTCCCAATACATTTTAAGTATGGAGGGGGGGGGGGGGGGGGNCCCCCCCCCCCCCCCCCCCCCCTCCCCTCCAAATGCCAGATTGTATTGGCAAAGTGTAGCTGGTCCGTGTATCCTGTTCAAGTGGAGAAACTTTACATAATACACTAACGTAATGAGAGACTATTTCCAGCCAACACATCCTGACCGGCGATGCTCTACGATCGACGAAGCAAGTTCACAGTTTTCAAGCCTTGTGAGTGGGGGATGACCCGAGGCAAGCAAAAAACTAGAACCCACAACCCTGGGTGTCATTCTGATATGGATTTGATGGATAGTTTTCAGTTGGTGATTCGTGTGAGTGGGGAGTATGAGATCCCCCCCCATGATAAAGGCAACTTGCTAGGCCCCGCTACCATGGGGTCAAGCAGGAGTCCGGGAAAGGAACAACAAAAGACCCGACAACCCAGAATGAAACATCGGGGAGGGGGTGGGGGGGGGGGGGGGGGGGGGGGGGGGGGGGTTGTCCCTACGAGTTCCATCTCCATTCTTAGGCGTTGTTCATCTTTACAGTAGTAGCACTTTTAAGGTCTCTGTGAAAATGTACGTCTTCATCAGCAAACTGTAAGTGGGGTTGTGGAAAAACTGAACAATGTTTTTTTATTAATCATTTAGAATTTTATTGCATAAACTCAAAGAACACTCATGTGTTCAAGCATAAAAATACACTGTGTTATGTATGAACTGACAGGGAAGATTCATTTCTGCTGTAACTTCCACAAAGGTACCGTGAAAATTCCAAAGACGTACTTTACACATGTACACTCTATGAAGAGTGTATCTTTTAGGGGTTTTCAACCATGAATCTGATTGGATGTGTTGGTGGCCCTCATGTAGTCCACCATTGGCTCTGCCAATTGTAAGGATGGCACTGAGGTCAGAGCGTTTCTCAAAGAGTTGAAAGCTTCTTGTTTGCTGTCCTTCCAATTTCACTCGGTTGCTTTTCAAGTGAGATTGAAGGGAGGCACTGACACTTGAGCGTAGTCCTTTACAAATCAATGGTTGTAGTTGCAGAAGCCAAACAATACTTTGACGTTCCAGACATTTGTATCCGTCGGCCAATGAGCGGCCGCCTCCACCTTTTCCATGGTCCATGGTGATTTGTCCACCACCGATGATGTGGCCCTAAAACTCAATCAAACGGTGACAGAAGTTGCACTTTGAGAGTGTTGTGAAACTTTTTCTCTTTGTAAAATGTCAAGAATTTTTCAAAATGTCCCTTGTGCTCCTCGGGAGCGTGGTTGTACACCAGGATGTTATCGAGGCACAAGACGACAAAGTCGTCAAGGTATGGACAAAACATGTTGTTCATCGCTGCTATGAATGTTGCTAGGGTGTTTGCGAGTCCAGATAGCATGACCATGAACTCAAAGTGCTCGTACCTGGTGCAGAATACTGTACTCTTGACGTCCTTATCAGATATGCAGATCTGTTTATATCCAATGCGTAGGTCAATATTTCTCAGCATTTGGGTCCCACACAGTTGGTTGAAAAGTTCATCTGCTCACGGATGACAAGAGCGGTTCTTGATGGTGACGTCTTTCAACTCTCAGTAGTCCATGCACATCTACATTTCTCCATTTTGATTTTTCACGAACACTACAGGTCTACTGAACCACTGACCAAGCATCTTGTCAAGTTGCTTTTTCAGTCCGGCCAGCTCGTGATCGCTCATCCGATAGGTTCTCTTAACTGTTGGTTTGCTGCCTGGGTTCAGGTCTATCTGATGGCCGATGTTTTGCTATGAAGGTAGCTCTGGGGAAATTTTGTCTGAAAAAAGCCGTTCGAACTCCTCAAGGAGTGTTGCACACTCCTAAGGTATTGCTGTGGACTTCTGAGATGTCGAGGCTATCATCGTCGTCTTGACAGCTGTGATTTCTTCTACTTCCCTTAATTCTACGTGGACTAGCCATGCTTGAATCCCATGTTTCAGGCACGGCTTTGCCACATCCAAACATAGCAGCTGGCATTTTGTGGCTGTCATAACTTCCTTTGCTTGTTCCACCTCTACTTCCCGTAACCGTAGTTGCAGTATGGATTGCTCAACCAGAAGCAAATGTTGTTTTCTGTCTGCGATGTTAATGTAGACCAATCCACTGCTCCAATCCACCTGTGGATTGTGCCGGGTCAAGAATTCTCACTTGAGGATGATTTTGTGGTTGCTCATTGGATATGTTCTCCATGCCGTTACGTTGTATAGTTCACCGATTTGCAATCAGAGTGTTTCACAGAGTTGACGGATCTATGATTGTCTGTGGACGAATTTCCTTCAAACAGACCTAGTTTGGTTTGCAAACCTAGCTTGCGAACCATGTCGTTGCTTACAAAGTTTTAGGAAGCTTTAACATGCTGTCGTTGGATGGTCTTGAGATCAGACCACCAACTTAAAGCCCTGCCACGTAAAAGCAAGGCTGCGAGGTCAATTTTTGTCTTGTTGTTGTTGACCCCAGCAGCGGAGAAATACATCTCCAAACTTGTAAGCCTCATCCTGACCCTCCGTCCCTTTGAGTTTGCAGGATCGAACGGCTCAGGGAGTGCCAATCGAATCTGGGACTCACTAGAGAGCTGTAAAAGTCTCTTGGTGAGAACTTCTTTGCGCGCACGAGGAACAAAAAGCTCCTCCATTGCCATGTTGAGTTGTTGGAGCAGATAGGTATTGAGGCGTTCAAGTGCGGACAGCTTCTGGTACATGTCTTTGTTGATTTGTGGTTGTCGGCCGGTGCCTCCCATCGTGCCAGGTGTCGACTCGATGGGTAGTGGTCGAGGCAAAGAATTCCTTGAGCCCGAGGGGTCCTTCGTCAGGTTGTCGGTGTTGCACAATGCAATGTGAATGTAATTGTTGTTGTCTGGTTCCCCTGGTGTGCGTCAGTGTTCACGCACTGCTGATCCTCCATTGCCTAAGTACTCATTGAGGACTGCTGCTCATCATTGGTTTTACTCGTTCCATTCATCTTTGTCTTCACAAAGTTTGCGATCTTCTTAACTGTGGAGATGGGCTGAGGACTCGTGCAAGGTTGTCTCCGAGGAGCTAACTCGTCGGTTGTCCCTCCAGTGCCGTTGCTCTTTGATACAAGTGTTACACCAAGCGGAACGTAGGTGGTTCACTGGGATGAGGTACAGGACACAAGATGGTTTGAGGATTTGGGACAACTGGATAACATGTAGTAAACAGTAGTTGTGCTTTTATGAAAAGTGTTGAGTGAGTCGAGTACACATGTATAATTCCGAGAATAAAAATGAGGCATATGTTGGGTCCTTGGCGCTCGAGCCAAGCCATGTATGCCAGGTCACGTCGTGAGTGGCTGCTTTGAGAAACTCCGCCGAGAAGTCAGGGGGGCTCTAGGAATATCAAGGCGCGGTTTTATCAAGATCCAACGCCGTCGAGAAGTCACCCGAATCATATAAAAGAATTGATTTAGTTTGCGACACTTCTTTAGACCCTTCTAGAAGGTGGTCAAAGTCGTCAGAAACTTTGGGAACGGAACACCAGTGGCTGGGGCAATCAGCCAAAATACCCTCGGCCGAATGGCATAAAAATCCTGAGGTGGATGCAAGGTGGGCCATAAATTTAATGACAGAAATGTCCACTCGTGTACGTCAGGGACGTAACAGGGAAAGGATGCCCAAATTTGTGAAGACTTTGGAGAGGGCTCCACATAAGCATGCCCAACTTCCAGATTCCATTATCTGTTTTCTGTTCGTAAAAGTTCCCCTCGCTTGAATCATAGTGACATGCATGTTTCAGGATTTCATTTGGAACCTGAACAACCCCTAGATTTTGAACTCCGACTAAAACCAGTACCATAGATTTCAAGGTAGAGTGCAGCACCAAGGTAAAATATATTTAAACAAGGAATTCAAGGCATAGGAGAGGGAGAAAAAAGGCGGACGAGGGTGACATCCTTCACCTTTGTCGTGGTCTACCCTCTTCTTGTCCTCATCATCTCGCCCTCTTGCCCTTTTCCTCTTTGTCCTTGTCCTTGGCCTTGTCATAGTCCTTGTCCTCGCATGCATCCTTGTCCTCTTTATCCTCCTTGTCCTCATCCTTCCTGTTGAGGACGGGGATGAGAGGATGAGGATGAGGAATATAACAAGAGGGAGAGGACCCAGAAGATGGCGATAGGGGAAAGGGCCAAGCGAGCAAAAGGACAAGGATAAAATCATGCATCTCCTCTATCCTCATCAAGGAAAAGGAAAGTAAGAGGGCAAGGGAGCAAGAAGGTGTCTCTCCTTCCCTCTTTTTTTTCCTCTCATCCTCTCTTCCTCTTCTCCTCTTGCCCTTGTGCCCCTTTTTTTCTCACCCTCTTATCCCCTTCTTGTCTCATCCTCACCCAATCTTCTATTCTCTCAACCCCCTTCTCCTCATTCAACATCACTATGTTCTTTTTTTTTGTCTCATCCATCAACCAACTTTCTAGTCGAGGTCCTTTTTCATCTAGAGCTTGAACTGAAACAAGACCCAAAGCCCTTCACTAGGGTTGATTGAGGTTCTAACTTAATGCTTGCAGAGTACAAGTCATTGTCTTTCTTGCAAGTGAAACTTGCAAAAACTATGAACAACTTATTATGGCGTTTCAAAAGTTGAACATGCTCACTTGGCATGCTCTTTGAGCACTTGAAGAATTTGATTGTCCTTTCCAATTGTGACGGTATTTTGTGTTGACATTGTTACGTGTTTTGTGAAAATCTGACATTGTTACGTATCCCTTAAAAAAAAAACCTTGTTTGCCCCTTCCATTGATTGACAAATTTGCATGTACCTCCAAAGTTTTGACACTTTTTCACGCCCTTTCAAACCTTTCTGGAAATTTGTTTTCCTCTGTCTTCTCCTAATCCATATCCCCATGAGCAAGTAGGTTAGTCGTGGGAAGGCTTATTACATCGCCGATATGCTTTTACAATGGATTTCCTGTTTGTGACAGGCTGAGTGGCCTGTTATGCTAGATTGTCACCAGTTTGAGGAAGGCTTTCCATTTGTTGCTCTCGTTCTTAAGAAACACAGATTAGTTCATGATCCATTACAAACTTTGTCCCAAAATTGGTGCCAAAATGACATGAGACATGATGGTTGCTTGGAACAAGAGAGAACCTGCAAAGTAGTATGCTGGAATGTCATGCACTGACAAAGGCTTGCCTTATCCACAACGGGCTCCTCTGCACCACATGATATCGTCCCTAGCATACGGTGGTTTTCACACTCCCAAGATTGTCATGAGTACACGGAAGTCCTTGTTTCACTCACAATAGTTCCCATCCAATCTAGTCCCCCATGTTTCAGTTCTCATGGACCCACTTGAGCCTGCACAAACTGGCAACGATCTTGAAAACATTTTCACAAAACATAGCACAACTTTTTCCAAACCTTCCTTCATCTTGTTTAAATCATTGAGAACTTATATTGGCAACATAACGGGCCTTGCCTTCAAACACGTGAAAGTAGATGACAAGAGAGTATGTGACGTCCCTAGCACTCACAACTACATTGACTGCCACCCTCCTGATCCCTTGTAATGCTGGTGACTCATAGCTGGTACGGGAGAGCGGGTGCAGGAACATGAGCGGGTGTGTGAGCAGGAGTAGAGGGAGGTAGGAAGGCAAGAAGGAGAGGCATTGGATGTTTGTATGGTGATGGAAATGAGTATAATATATGTACCGTACTCCAGTCAAAACTCATACAATAAGTAGTTAGTTTTCCTTGGGAACAATCCATAGTTATGTTCTGTGTTGTGTGGGCCTAGCTCCTCATTTTTTTGTGCCTTTTTGAGTAAATCCAATGAATTTTAACACAGGAGGCTGTCAAAATGAGATGATCCAGAAATGAGGCTCAAAATGAGGTTCCTGCTTGATCCTCGTCAACAACAGACAGCGAAAAAAAGCCTATGTGAGTGCCTAGGAAGCAAGAGACGGTGTGTGTTGTGATTATGATGTGGGACACTGACCAAGAAATGCGGTAGATGCGCAAGGCCAATGGCCACGTGCAAAAACGGTCTAGGCCACCTACGACAAGAAATGAACCCATGGCAACGTAGCCGGTAATGCCACAGGCAACTACTTACATCAAGAAAGGGCGATAAGGGAGAGAAGGGAGGCGAGAGTAGAGGGCAAAAGAAGGGAGAGCATGTGGGAAACCAATATGGAAAGTTTTGGTATCATACACTTAGAGCAATTCACTCTAAAAAAAAAGAATTTTCTCTGTCATCGGGGAGCTCCTACACACTGTTGTAAGGCTCGGCATTGCAAGTCTTGCATGAAGATGTCATTGTAACCGCACTGCCACTATGCTATATGATGCACTCGTGTATGTCCTTCAAGAAAAGCCATGACTCTACCATCCATCGAATTAGGATTTTTTTCATCTTATTGAGGGAGAAGTAGATTGGTGCGCTCTCTATTGACTCTCGAGCTTTCCATTGGAAAAACAGTTTGGTTATAAGGACCTTGAAGGGCCATTCGAGCCCAACGTCCGTGGGCTGTACATTAGAGGTGCAACATGCAAGGATGAGACAGGCACTACGTACGAGATAATCTTTGTGAGATAATCCTTCAAAGTCTTTGTGCATTGGGGCCACCACGCGTCAAAAAGATGATGCATGCTTCCTTTCCCGATTATTTGTCCACTGCGACAAACTTGCACCGCTACCACGGGTTTAGCACGTGCGGAAACCAATTGTGGGTGATCATCTCATTTGCCCAATTGTTTGGGGTATTTTTTGATACACCCATGAGCATTGGTTTCGATTGCCACCTCACAAACGGCTTGCACGTTTTCAGTGCTTTCAGCAGAAATGACCTACACATGTAAAACCATAAGCAACCATAGGCAGGGCAGCTGAAAAGGACCATGATTCCAGAAGAAGACGGTACAAGCGGGCAATACACGAACAGCGGGGACATACTACCTCCATGGCGGATTCCATATTGATGGTGAACTGCCGCTTGTTGTCAGCCACAAATCTGGCCATGTATTTGCTCCCCATGGGCCTATGTCTCACCACACGATGGCACCATACATACTGGAATGTGGCCCGCATAATGTCATGTTGTATACCACCACGAGGGAAGAAAATCACACCATCGGTTTGGACAGGAGTCTCCTAGTTAACAGGAGCTTTTGCACCATCGTCCTCCATGTGTGCCATGACCAGCCGAGCACAAACAGGCATACCAAGGTCGCAGAACTACATGAAATCCCCGAGTGGGACGGCTACCACTACTGGTTGCCACTCATGAACTCGACGGCGCTCATTCATTCGAGATGGCAAGGCATCGGTGTTACCGTTCTGAATGCATTCTAGAGGAACCTTTCTCAGAGCACCTTAAATGTGCGGTAGCGGCACTTTTAGCTGTAAGCGTACCATCTGTAGATGGTGGATGCCACAAATATGTCAAACGGACAGTTGCCACCTAGACCAGGCCAAAAACATTGGAGGTGTTTCACAACATCATTGATGTTGTGGCACTCAACCACCACATTGTGGATGTGATGGAAATGGCCAGGGCCTCTTCAATCTGTGTAACTGCCATTCTTGATAGTTGCGGAGGTGGCGGGCATGGATGAAGCTAAAGTTCTCGTAGAGTGGCCATCACTGTATGCGATCTCAAAAGGCACAAGGGGCTAGCCATGAGAACCAAGAGCATTAGTGTGTTTTTTCGTCTTATGGGGATGTTGGTTTTTGCGCACCCCTCACTGTGCCCTTTTTTGTCCTCCCGACTTGTGTACATCAGCGTGCGGATGAGTGAAGGCAAGACAGCTTGCTGTTGGAGCGTCATCTGGTGGAGTCGATGCACGCTGAGGTCTGCACCCATCTTGTTGGAGCCTCTTCCCTCAGGCGTGTTATGTGCCCAGCTCCATCGATGGACCTCCACAGCAGTCATGCCGCTGGCGGTCGCTACCTCCGCAGATGCTTTCCACGCGCGTCCTGTTCCAAATCCGACTGCACCATTGCACTTGTAGTGTCATGTCTAGTCTAGGATCCGCGCTTCCGATTTTTCGAACACAGATGTGGTTGGGGTGATTCTGGCATAGGTGGTGCCTGGGTTTAGGTTGTCAGAACTCCTTGCTACTTTTTTTTCTGATGATTCTGACTGCACGACTGCATTTGCAACATGGGAATTTTGGTATGGACAAGTTTTCAGGAAAAACGGACGCCCAGGTTTGGGGCTATTGGCTGCCTGGCATGGCTCACCGAGAAAACTCAACCTGCCAGAAAATAGAGAATTTCCTGATTGGCTGGTAGCTTGAGTAACAAGCTCTACAGAGCTGAGCTAGGCCTGGTTCTGTGAGGGGTCTCTCAGTTCCATTCATTCTCAGTTGCTAATCACTCATCCTCAGTTACTGTCTGCCTTTCTGGCGCTAACTCCTCAGCCTTAGTTTTCCTCTCACAAGTCTCTGAGTAGCAAGAGGGGGCAGCAGTGAAAAGCAACGAGAGTGGGGCCATGCCTACTCCAGCCATGCTGCAGCCCCATCCAGCCACTATGGACTAGTTTCCAACTTGGTATCAAAGCCAGAGCATAGCAGAAGCAACAGACCTGAGCAGCAACAAGGCGCACATGTCCCAGTCTACGCAAGCGGTCCCAGAAATGCGCCCGTGCAGGGGAAACTCTGCCGGATTTTTCTGGAAGAGTTATGCCGCCGGGTGGCATCGTCAAAATGCTCCCAACGCGGGAAAAATTCTGTCGGAATGTTTTCCGGAAACACTGATGTTGCGACAGTGGTAGCGTTTGCAGATTCGCAGCCGGTGAACTAACAGACAATGCCGTGACGGCACCGAAGGATGCGGTGACTATGCCAGACAAGGGGAGTCCCTTGCCTCCCTACATTCCTTCCTTCCCTTGCTGCTGCCACCGTGGCCGCAGCAGTACCTAGCACTGCAGCAGCTGTGGCAAAAGCAGGAGTGTAGCCGCGGTTGCCGCAAGAGCCATTGCGGCGGCCAAAGTAGCTGCTACGGCCATAACAGAGCCACAGCTGCCGCAGGAGCCATTGCAGCGGCCACAACAGCTGCTACGGCTGCAGCAAAGCCGCAGCAGCCAAAGCAGCAGCTGTGGTTGAAGCAGAGCCGCAACTGCAACAGAAGCACAGCCGCGGCTGTTGCAGCAATCGCAGCAGCTGCCGCAGCCATAGCAGCCACAGCAGCCACGACACACGCAGCAGCCGCAACATCCATGGCAGTCACAGCAGCCAAAGCAGCCGCAACAGCCACACAGCCATAGCAATCGCACCAGCCTTGATGAGCCACAGCAGCCGCAGCAGCCGTAGCAGCCGTAGCAGCCATGGCAGCCGCAGCAACTGCAGCAGCCTTAACAGCCGTAGCGGCTGTAGTAGCTGTAGCAGCCGTAGCAGGCGTAGCAGCCGCAGCAACCGCAGGTACAGTCACTACAGCAGCAGCGGTCGGAGCAGCCGTAGCAGTAGCAGCAGCAACAATGAAGCGGCCACAAGGAAAGTAGCACCTCGCTGCTGACATCTCCAACAGCGGACCGCTGTTGATGTGAGCAAGAACAAACCAACATCACTACTGATGTCATAGCTGACTTCAGAAACAAGAACAAAAAAAATACAAAAGGAAAAACAGGGCCATGATTGAAAGCCCCAATGGGGAGGAGAGTGGGTCCTCTTCTGTTGGAGGATGCACTAGCCCCCCCCCCTCCTTTTGCAGCTACAATAGAAGTAGCAGCTGCAACAGTTGCTACTGGAGCAGTAGCAACCACAGTAATAGCAGCAACAGCCGCTGCAACAATAGTAGCCTCCGCTCCAGCAGCAGCATCAGTCATCGTAGCAAGAGTAGCAATAGTAGCGACAATAACAGCAGACCTCAGGCTTTGTCGCCGGTCCTACTGGCGCACCAGACCCTCTGGCCGCCATTTGCCAGCAGCTCGCAGTGGTGACACAGTTGTTTACCGCACTACAGCCGCCGACACCACATAGTCATGATGGCGTCCCGCCCTTTCTTCCTCCTAAGCATGCTAGTCCTACTGTCTCTACTGCCACGCACTACCTGGCGTAGCACCATACCTAGCGCCAACGTCAGACCGTCTCTTCAGTCCACCGCCCCACTCTAGGTTCCAGCTGCATGCCAAAGGACTTTGAGACCCCGCCCTTGCTGCTTTAGGTCGGTGAGCAGTTCCAGAGCTGGGAGCTCTGCTTCCGTATCTAGGCATAGGCTGAGGGTCCATGGCCATACTACATCCTCCCATACGACTCCACGCAGGCTGACCAGTTGCATCATGCTGGTTGCGCCATACGTGGCCTCGTCCCCGTCGTCCCTCCAGCTGCATGCCTTGCCATCGAGCCCTTCCTTGGTGATTTCACCACTGGCTGGACTTCAAAACCCGTTGCTACGTAGCACGTTCTCATGCGCCCGCACCATCTCTCTAAAGACAAGTCGCCTGCGTAGGGAGTTTAACTCCCTCCACATGGGGGAGACAGATACAATCACCTCCTAACGGAAGCTGGCAAAGGACATCCATCGCCGCTTGGGTGACGCTGTCCCACCCCCTCTCGCCATGCTCCTGACCATCAAGCGTAGGGCCATCGCCATCTTTGCAGATATCTTTGTGCACTACTCCTAAGACATCCTCACCACTATGGCGGCCCAGGTTACCCTCATGCCCTGGGCATACGAGCTTTCCTTCAAGATTGTGGAGGCTCGTCTGGAGTCCCGTGTCCAGTGCACAGAGGTCTTCGCCTCCCCAACGATCGCCTCCATGGCTGTCGCCGCTAATGTCGTAGCTGCATCAACCGGCCCCTCGTTGTTAGGAAAGAAAAAGCTTAAGGACAAAAAGCGCAAAAGCCAGCAGCACTAGCCAACCAGGTCTAGTGGTGGCGGCTCGGTCTGCCACAATTGTGGCCAGCGTGGGCACGGGTGGTACACGTGCCTGCTCCTGATGGATGAGGCGCATGTCGTCGTCACCATGGACTGCTAGCGTGAGAATTGTCTTGCTTTTATTTCCATGGCCGTTGTCGTCCCTAATGAATCCACCTTGTCAGGTAGCTCCAGTCCTCCGCCATCCGCACTTGTCCCGCTGTCGGCGGCCCTATAGCAGCACTATTTGCAACCGCTGGTAGCTTCCCTTCTGTCACCGTCGCAGCCCTCTTCCCTTCTGGATTCCTAAGTTGTCACATCGTATTTGGTCTACATCGCCGGATCATCTACACGTGACTGCCAGTTTGAGTTTTTTATCACGCTCCAGCTCGACCTGCCTCACCCTCCCCACAAGGGAAGTGCAAGTTACGTCTCCTCATGTTCACTTGTCCTACCATGCATAACTAAGTCTGAGCTATGGTTGTGGCCTCCTTCCTTGCCCATCTTGTCCTCTGTTGCCCCTTTCTATGACAACGTTGCATGGCTTGATGACCGGCAATCTCGGTTTGCGCCCCTGTCCACCGCGTCCGTGTCTCTTGCTTGCTGCCTTGTGACTGTTAACGACCTGGTAACACTGGTCTAGGACCCTGCTGAGACTTGGATCATTCACTCCAGGGCCACGTATCACATGCCGGCCTCTCACAAGGCCTTCACTGTGCTTGGTCCAGTTGGCGATCTGTCTGGTGTCCGGACTAGCTCTGGGTAGGTGTTACCTATGTGCGGCATTGGCGTCGCTCGTTTCCGTGGTCCCGCTGGGGATGTGTTTGTACCGATGTTCTCTTTGTCCCTAGTCTTGAGCTCAGTCCCCTGTCCGTCAGTGCCCTTGACCGCATGAGCATGGACATACTACACTCGCGTGGGATTTTCACTGTGTCGTTGCGTCTGTCCAGTCGTGTCGTCCTGCACGTCACTACCCATGGCAACATGTGGCACGTATCTCTTCTTTCCTCCCTTTCTCCCGTCCCTTCCCTATCGGCCAATACAGGCTATGTGTTTTTCACCAGTACGCTCTCTCTAGAGCACACATACCTCCTGCACCACTACCTCTTCCACGTCCACTCATGGAGGAGATCACGACCTTCCTCACCTCCCATCATGAAACGTTGGCACCCTACACGCCAGCTTAGAACGACGTCTAGAAGCGATGGAATCGCACCATGACCGACGCTGTGTGCACCATGCAGGTTGAATCTAGCCTCTCCGATGGCTTTTACTTTGAGGTCATGGTCTACATGACGTGGGTCTGGAACCGGATTCCCCACGGACTCCTTCCCCGCCAGTCCACGCCCCATGAGCAATATTGTGGTGAGCAGGTTGACCTCCGCCCGGCCAATGTCTGGGATTGCATGGCCATTGTGTGGTTATCCATCCCACAGTAGGGCGGCAAGCTCACCCCACTTGGACATCCCTCCACCTTTCTTGGTGTCTCCCGCTAGTCCAAAGCTTGGTGCTTCAAGGATCCCTCCTGACATTGCATCATCGAGTCATGTGATACTCTCTTCTTTGAGGAGCTATTTTCAAGTGACCTCGTTTGACTTGTCAATGTCCCTCCCGTTGCATGGGGGAGTGGTGAGTCCGTCCTCCGTCCTTCCGCTTCCGGGAGACACATCTCTTGCACTCGTTGGTCCCTCGGGGCCGGCAGCCCCACCTGTTTCTATTGGCCCCTTCGGCCCGCCATCCCCTTTTGTGCCCACTGATCCTTCCTAGCCGGTAGCCCCGACCACGTCCGCCGGTCCCTCCGGGCCGGCAGATCCGTCCGCATTCGCTGGTCCCCCTGGTCAGCAGCCCCATCCGTGTCCGCTCGTCCCTCCAGGCCGGCAGCCCCATCCGTGTCTGCTGGTCCCTCCTGGCCGGCAGCCCCGTCCATGTCCGTAGATCCCTTAGGGCCGGCATCCTCGTCCACGTCCGCTGGTGTCTCCAGGCCGGCAGGCCCGTCCCCGTCCACTGGTCCCTCAGAGCCGACAGCCCCATCCGCGTCCGCTAGTCCCACCAGGCCGACAGCCCTGTTGGTGTTCGTTGGTCCCTCTGGGCCGGTAGCCCTCTCCGCGTCCGTTGGTCCATCAGGATCAGCAGCCCCCATTCGCATCCGCTAGTCCCTCAGGGTCGGCAACCCTGTCCGCGTCCGCTAGTCGCTCAGGTTCAACCGCCCCGTCTGCCTCCACGAATCCCTCTCACTCCCTCCCAGATGTCCCCTCTGTGCCGCCTTCCGCCCCGCCGTACTACTCGGGTGGCCTTGGCGGCAGCCTCTGACCGAGGCCGCCAGGGAGCACGTAGATCACAAGAGCGCACCCTTTGGCGCCTCGGCCCCCTGTCGCCCCACGTTTCTTGTTACCTCTCAACATACCTGCTTCTACGGTCGTGAGTGGGGACCCTGGCACCAAGGTCCTCGGCCTAACCACATCGGCCATCATTGCATACCTCCATCTGAGCTCGGCATTGGGCTACGTCATGCTCCACCATGAGAAAGGGCAGGTTGTCACATCCACACTTACACGCGTCCCACCTAGGGCTCGAGACGCGTAGGCCCTCACAGTCTGCTGAATGGCACACCCAGACAATCCAGCCACCCTTCGTGAGGCTCGTGCTTCCCCTGAGGCGAAGCACAGGGATGTTACGTGCGCCGATGAGCTCGTCGTGACCCAGTAGCATCACGTGTATGACGTCATAGACCTCCCTCCAGAACGGAAAGCCATTGGTGAAAAATTGGTCTTCCAGTGCAAGTGGAAGGCCGACGGGTCCATGGAAAAGTACAAGGCCCACCTCACATCCTATGGGTTTGCTCAGGTACTTGTGGTCGACTACGA